>NDGN011550576.1:5627-37221 GCA_002564285.1 Tympanoctomys barrerae | reverse complement strand
GGAGCCAGGCTGCTGCTCGCCCCTGGCAGCCTGTTACCGTCAGGTCACACACGTCTGCACCTGCATTCTTTGACCTCAGGGGCAGCTGAGAGCCCCAGCACGGCCCAGGACACGTGCCTGTGTCACTGGAGCGCTGCAGGAGCACTGGGCAGTGCCCAGGTCATCACAGGCCTACAGAGCTGCTGGCCAGGGCCCCGCCTGATCTCGTGCCCACCTCGTGTCCCCAGCAGAGAAGCCTATGTTCTTCCCGCCCTTTGCGGCTGAGGGTCAGAAGCTGCCCACAGAGCCACCGTGCTGGACGCCAGGCCTGCCCTTCCCCATGCCCCCTCGCGAGGTGATCAAGGCCTCCCCACACGCCCCGGACGCTGCCTCAGCCTTCTCCTACGCACCCCCTGGTGAGTGGCTGCAGCCCCAACACCTCCTTGGTGACCATGTCCAGCCTCAAGAGTGCTGGCAGCAGATGCCAGCTTTCTCTGCGCCTCACTGGCTCGGGCACCTCTGGCTCCCCATCGCCATCCCATCCACGAGTGCTGCAGATTTCTGACAACCTCAGCTCCATCCTTCCCCTCCCCACGCGGTGCTGAGCCAGGATGGGCTGTTGGTGCCCATCGAATGTGCTGTGAGGGCAGATCGGAAGGCATCTGGCTTCTCTTGGGTGCTGGGCTTCGTTGGGGCAGACCCAGACGGAGGAGGGGAAGGGCAGCCCTGCCTGTCGTGTGCCGGGGTGAGGCTGAAAGGAGTAGGTGAAGCTTGGTGACGACCCAGCCAGGCTGCTGTGGCGGGGCATCGGGGGAGGCCCAGGGAGCCATTGTGGGACTCACCGTCCAGTGATTCTGCTGGGAAAGCAGCAGGTGGGGTGTGAGCCATGAGCGGATGGGCTCCTGGGGTGAAGCAGGAGCAGGGACATGGGCTGGGGGCTGCGCATAGTGGGCGGAGGAGTGGCCAGGGCCCCTAGAGTTCGAGTGGGGACCTGGTGGCCAGACTGGGTGCAGAAGCACATACAGGGCGCCCCTAGTGGCCCCTACAGGCAGCCCCTCGCCCTGCAGGTCACCCACTGCCCCTGGGCCTGCATGATGGCGCCCGGCCAGGCCCACCGCGCCCATCCACCATCTCCAACCCGCCACCCCTCATCTCCTCCGCCAAGCACCCTGGGGTCCTCGAACGGCAGATGGGCACCATCTCCCAGGTGAGCAGTCAAAGGGAAGCGGGGCGGGGTGGGGCGGGACACTACTGTTCCCAGCTGGGTGCTGGCTCCAGGCCGTGGGAAGCAACCCAAGCACAGGCTCTGGGCCCACAGTGGCCACAGGCCAGCGGCAAGGGGGGCAGCGGTGCAGAGCCCAACCCATGGTGCCTGCTCCGATCTGAGCATCCTCCAGCAAAGGGCTGTGGGCTGCCCTGGCTGGGACTGTGACCCACCTCTGCCCGCAGGGAGTGTCGGTCCAGCTGCACGTCCCCTACTCTGAGCATGCCAAGGCCCCAGTAGGCCCCGTCACCATGGGGCTGCCTCTTGCCATGGACCCCAAGAAGCTGGGTAAGGCCCTGGGCCCAGACTCGGGGGTCCAGCTGGGGGTTGAGGTGTACCTGGGGCACAGCTGGGACCCCCAGCCATAGTGGTGACATGGAGCGGGCTCCCTGCTTTGTGATGTGGACTCATCCCTCTCCTGCTGTCCCCAGCACCCTTCAGTGGAGTGAAGCAGGAGCAGTTGTCCCCCCGGGCCCAGGCTGGGCCCCCTGACAGCCTGGGTGTGCCCACGGCCCAGGAAACATCTGTACTACGAGGTGAGGCCCCACTCCTGTCCATACAACTGAGAGGTGGGGGCAGCATTAGGTCTTTTCCAAGCCCTGAGGGCAGTGTCACACTAAAGGCCACAGGAACCCCTCCCAGCCATTGCTCCTGAGAAACCTGAGTGAGACCTGGGGTGGCTCTTGGGCCCGGGGCCTGGGGAAGGGCACAGACCCTGACGCCCGCGTCTCATGTCTTCTAGGGACAGCTCTGGGCTCCGTGCCTGGAGGCAGCATCACCCGGGGCATCCCCAGCTCGCGAGCACCCTCTGAGAACCCGGGCAGCTACCGTGGTTCCATCACCCATGTAGGTACCACACATAGCAGGCGGCGGGCACAGGGGCTGGCGCTTGTCCCATGTGGTGCCAGGCGAGGCTCAGCGCTTGCCACCCAGGTGGTTTTGGAAGGAGCAACCACAGCCGTGTCAGCTGAGTGCTCTGGCCTCCAAGGCCTGGGAGTCACGTAGGCCGGTGGGGAGGGTGACCGCCACCATGGTTGGAGGACACTGAGGGTGCAGGCAGGTCCTCAGTCCTTAAAGGACACGACTCGAGACAGGGCTGGGTTCCGAGCAGGGGCCCATGCAACCCATTTGCTCCCGAGGTTGGACAGATGGCAGAGGGGCCTCAGATTTGGGACACAGAATCCAGCCTTCATCCTATGAACATGCGAGCCGAGGCCCAGAGAAGGGCGTGACTGATAGAGGCCACTGAGATGTGGGCAGGGGCTGCCTTTTGGTCCCTGGCTGTCCGATTGCGGAGCTAGCTGCATCCGGGCCACGCCTACATATGTTCTTGGAAGTCACCACGTGGCCACCTGTGGTTGGCTTGAATACATCTCCTGGAGGGGCGCTTGCTTCCTCTGCATGGGGACGGTGTTGGCCATGTGGTGGCACAGCTTGGGGTCATTGGAGGGTGCAGGCCGGGGCGCCCCTGCATAGAGACTGCAGTGCTGAGGCTGGGACACTTTAGGGCTGAGTTTCCAAGTCCGTCGCGGTGGGTACCTGGTCGCAGTGTGGCGATCCAGTGTGGTAGCAGGCCGTAGCACTCAGCATACAGGCTGTTGAAAGTGTTGACCGGTCCACGTGGACCGGGTCTCAGTTCTGGCCCACAAGAGCCAGGAGACCTTCACAAAGTCCCCCAACCGCTCCCCGTGCCCCATTTTCCCTGTCTGAAGTGGGCATCAGAATGGCATCCGCCTGAGGTTATTTCGGGGATGTAACTGGAACCATTGCACCCGAGGCTGCGTGGTGGGCTTGGCCGGCTTCGTGAGGGTCACTGTGTCTGCCCTGCAGGGCACCCCGGCCGACGTGCTCTACAAGGGCACCATCACCAGGATTGTGGGTGAGGACAGCCCCAGCCGCCTGGACCGCGCCCGTGAGGATGGGCTGCCCAAGGGCCACGTCATCTATGAGGGCAAGAAGGGCCACGTGCTGTCCTATGAGGGTGAGTGCAGGTGCGGGGCCGGTGCCAAGGCTCAGGCAGGTCCTTGCCCCTTCTTGTGCGGGGGTCCCTCTGCCCTGGCGAGATGTTGGGATGCCCAGGCACCCTGGCTGATCTGGCGTGCGATGTTCCCTGGGAGCCAGGCCTGGGGACCTGAGACAGATAGTCCCCACCTTTATAGCTCTCGTGCTGTCCAGGACAGGCAGGTGACAGCTGTGTCCCCAGACCGCAGGGCCGGTGCATCTCGGCCGCCGGAGAGGGGCTGGGGTCCTGGCCGGGGTGGCAGGCACTTCTGGAACCAGGTCTGAGGTGTGGGCCAGAGAGCAGGCAGAGAAAGGAGGTGGAGGCACAGCGTGGCAGCGTCCTTCCCCGCGGGCCTCCTGGGGCGGAGCGGGCAGCTGGGCTGGTGAGGGACACAGCGTGAGAGGTGCAGACTGTGCTGCTGCAGGGTGCAGACCAGCCGCCTGGGGTCAGGGTGGCCTGGGTCTGGGTTTGAGATCCAGAC
Source organism: Tympanoctomys barrerae (assembly GCA_002564285.1). Lineage (NCBI taxonomy): Eukaryota > Metazoa > Chordata > Mammalia > Rodentia > Octodontidae > Tympanoctomys > Tympanoctomys barrerae. Next base: position 33,495 of record NDGN011550576.1, on the reverse strand, counting down.
AGCCCAAGGGAGGAGTGAGGGGGTGCAGTGGTAGGAAGCAAGCTTCCAGGCAGACGCGGCGCTGGTGAAGCCAGCTGGGCGCCTCTTGGTGCTGCAGCTGTGACCCTAGCGGCTTCCTGTGTGTCTCCTGTCTGCAAGTGGGTTGGGATGGTGTGGGTGCCTGTTTGTGTCCAGGGTCTCTGACTTGGTGGGAAAACCCAGTGGCTCCATGGGCAGCATTAGCCCAGCTGTGCCTGCCGCCCATCGTGAGCCGCTCGTGCCGTGGGGTGCAGATACAGGACTCGGGCCTGGGAGTGGAAGCAAGGGCTTGGTTTTGGGGCAAGGCTGCGGCTCCTGTAGCTTCTTTCTGACACCCAGACTTGGGTACCCAGGAGGAGAGGTCCTGGGGCAGCCCCAGCCTGACAGCCCCCAAGCCTGCACCAGGGTCTTGCTCCCCTTCTGCTCAGACCCTGGCCAGTGCAGATGCCCGTGAGACACACGCAGGCAGGTCCCTCACTGTGCCTTGTGGTTCCAGGTGCCATGTCTGTGTCCCAGTGCTCCAAGGAGGATGGCAGGAACAGCTCCGGACCCACCCATGAGTCCACGGCACCCAAGCGCACCTATGACATGATGGAGGGCCGCGTGGGCCGGGCCGTCACCTCTGCTGGCATTGAGGGTGGGTGCCACTGTCTCCTGCTACTCCTCACCCCTCACTTCCCCACCAGGGGACTCGGCCACCATCCTGCGTCTTCCCAGCTCAAGGGGCAGGGGGTCAGGAGGACGTTGTCTCCCCTGGAGGGAGGAGGTGGGGACCAGGATGGGGTACCAGCTTCCTGAGGCTGCACCTGGGGGACCCTGGAAGATGGGTGCCTGCTTGCGGGTCCTGTGCTACCTTGGTCCTGGGCCCCCTCCCCGCGCTGTGCCGTCACGCCCACATCCTCTCCCACCAGGTCTCATGGGCCGCGCCATCCCGCCCGAGCACCACAGCCCGCACCACCTCAAAGAGCAGCACCACCTGCGCGGCTCCATCACGCAAGGTGCTGCCCAGGACCCAGGGATGGGAGGCTCAATGCCCTGGATTGGCTTGGGTGTGGAAGGGACCCGGGGGGTGTGCAGCAGCACGGCAGGGTACCACCCCAGCCTGGCAGCACACCCACGTGCTCCATGCCAGTCTGAAAGCCAAGGGGGACAGGATCTCACTCTGTCCGTGCCCTTTGGTGGCAGGCAGGTGGCTGCCGTGTGCCAGCTCCTTTCCTGTCTTCCTCTGTGCAGAGTAGCTGTGGCTGGGGCTGCCAGGCGGGTGTGGGAGCTGGGGTCAGCGCTGCCCTCCCACTGCCCACAGGGACCCCGCGCTCCTGCCTGGAGGCCCAGGAGGATTGCCTGCGGCGGGAGGCCAAGCTGCTGAGACGGGAGGGCTCCCCGCCGCCCCCGCCCCCGCCCCGCGACCTGGCTGAGGCCTACAAGGGACGGTCCCTGGACACGCTGGGTCCCCTCAAGCTGAAGCCGGCCCACGAAGGCCTAGTGGCCACAGTCAAGGAGGCTGGCCGCTCCATCCACGAGATCCCACGTGAGGAGCTGCGGTGCACGCCGGAATTGCCCCTGGTGCCGCGGCCGCTGAAGGAGGGCTCCATCACCCAGGTAGGGCAGCACATGTGCTTGGTGGCAGGGGTTCTCTCCCTGTCGCTGTTTTACTCGCCAGCATACTGGGTTCAGAGACACTAAGGACCTGGCCTAGGGTCACCCGGCAGCTCCTGGCGGATTGTGGAACCCCAGCACAGTCTCAAAGCATGTCCTCGGGGTCCACTTCCCCACGCTGCAGGTGGTACCCTGGGCCTGCCCGGTACAGTAGGGGACCTGTTCTCATGGGAAAGGAGCCAGTCAGCAGAAACCCTCAAGGGCCACCACCCTCACATGGCCTGATGGGAAGGAGGAAGAGGGAGCATGCGGGTGGAAGGACAGAGCGCCCACAGCTGCTCAGGACAGGCAGAGTGCTGGGGACAGGCACGCTCTCCTGTGGTGCCGCCGTGGGCAGCATCTGCTGTGTTCTGGGCAGGGCTGGGCTGCCGCTCAAGGATTCACTGGGAAGCACAAGTCGTGTCTTGAAGGTGCTGGAAATGTTGGCCTCGCTGTGCCGCATCCCCAGGCCATCAGACAGGTGGTGGCAGAGGCAGGATGTCCTTTTGGGCAGCCTAGCTGCTCAGGGTGCCGTGGCACCCAGGGCTCTGTCTACAAATCCAGCAAATGCAAAGCCAAAGCCCTACCTTGGGGCCCACGCCCACGGCCCAGGTCTGGGGGAGCTGGGCAGGGGTGCCACTGCTGGCCTGCAGGGCGACTACTGTGCTCTCTGCTGCCACTTCCTGCAGCACTCAGGCAGCTCTGGGTCAAGGACAGCATATCCCTCTTATTCTTAGCAGGGCCCTTGGTCCCCCTACTCTCAGGGGTATAGCATGTCACTTTTGTGTTCCAGATAGGAGGGGCAACTGGGCTGGTGTGGCCAGGATAGCTCTTGCATGCTTGGGGTTCTCACCTCACCATTGCTGAGACAGAAGCCCTGGTGCTTCAAGGAGGGAGGGTGACGTGACTTAGGGCTTCAGTGGATTCAGTTCCTGGTGATGGCTCCGAGGCAGAAAGGGCAAGGCAGGGCCAGGCACCGGGAGGCAGAGTGTGTGGCACGACCCTGCAGCTACTTCCTGGCTGGGGACCTCCATTGACCAGGGGGTGCTCCTGACTCATTGTGACCTTGACCCCTAGGGCACCCCGCTAAAGTACGACACAGGAGCATCCTCGGCCAGCTCTAAGAAGCACGACGTTCGCTCCATCATTGGCAGCCCCGGCCGCACCTTCCCGTCTGTGCTCCCGCTGGACGTGGTGGCTGATGCCCGGGTGCTCGAGCGTGCCTGCTATGAAGAGAGCCTCAAAGGCCGGCCAGGTGCCACAGGGGGCTCTGGGGGCTCCATCACCCGCGGGGCGCCTGTCGTGGTGCCCGAGCTGGGTAAACCGAGGCAGAGCCCTCTGACCTATGAGGACCATGCCGCACCCTTCGCCAGCCACCTGCCACGAGGCTCACCAGTGACCACACGGGAGCCCACACCACGCCTCCAGGAGGGTGAGTGGGCAGCATTGTGGAAGGGCAGGCGGCCTCCCTCTGTGACTCCGTCCCAGCCCCTTCAGCGTCCTGTCCTTGCAGACGCTTTTAGGAATTTAAATCCACCCAGCATGATCTTGTACACTGGTTATCTATCCTAGCATCTGAGAGGCAGAGGCAGGAGGATTGCGAGTTCAAGCGCAACCTGGACAGTTTAGAATGACATGTTCTCAGAATAAAAAATAAAATGAGAAGGGCTGGGGGTGTGGCTCCATGTGAAGGCCTGGGGTTCACAGCCTGGGGTTCATTCCCTAGAACTGAAAAAGAAATTAAATGAGGCTAGCTCCATCCATTCTTTGCTAGCAAATTTATACTTGCATAGGCTACCTCTGCAGGCCACTCCCTACCAGGCCTCGCATCCGCGGGGTGTGGACGCCCCAGGCTGGGCACCTGCTGTCAGTGAGCCGGGGCTCTTGCACGCACTGACCCCGCCTTTCTCATCTGTGACTCACCGGCCCCTTTCAGCCCATCTCCCTCACTGCCTTTGGTGACATAGGAGTCCCCCCACATCCAGCTCTGCGTGCACGTTCTGACACTTAAAGTTCTCCCTCGGAACATTTATCACCGAAATCCGGTGTGTTTACTGTCTCATTTCGGACTCCTACCTTGAATGTGACCTCCATGGGACTCGAGGGCTGAGTTTGTTTTGTCCCCTGGGGTGACCCCTGCTCGGCTGGGTGCGGGTACTGCTGCAGTCAGTGTCCTCGAATGAGTGGATGAGTGAATGAGTCAAGTGAGCGAGTGAATTCCTTAAGAAGGACGAATAGATGGAAAGGAAAACTGACCTGAAAGCAGGCAAGATGGCGTGTGGAGGGAGGGAGCCAGGGAGCCCGGTCACCTCCCCCCTGTGGCCCTGTGTGTGTCCATACACCCTGCCGAGCCTGCTTGTGACTGTCCCCACAGCCAACCTCCTGTCCAGTAAGACTTCGCAGGATCGGAAGCTGACATCAACGCCCCGCGAGGTTGCCAAGTCGCCACATAGTGCCGTGCCCGAGCACCACCCACACCCCATCTCTCCCTATGAGCACCTGCTGCGTGGCGTGAGCGGCGTGGACCTTTACCGCAGCCACATCCCGCTGGCCTTCGACCCCGCCTCCATCTCCAGAGGGATCCCTCTAGACGCAGGTGACTGGCCAGGGTGCGGTGTGCAGGATTGGCAGCCCTGTGGATGCTGGGCCCAGGGCTCCTGCTACCTGGTTCCCATGGGAAGGGGCCCCCGAGGCCTGGGGGCAGGAAGACCCAAACGCATGGTCGTGAACAAGTTTGCTTAGAGCAGGATTTGAGGGACGAGGGTGAAACAGGTTTTAGTGATTTTCTTTTGCTGTAGGACTTTTCGGGGTCTTTAGGGATTATAGACACTTTAACAGAGAGCGCTAGTGTGCACATCCCCCAGACAGGACCTGTGTCTTTTCAAACAGTGTGCTGCTTGGGTTTATTAGCGATAGGTATTCCGATGCCTTGCGTTTGGAAGACTCAGTGCAGTATCGCACATGGGAGACGACCCCACATGTTGGGGAGCCTGCGTCTGCCTCCCGCCTGGGGACCCGTACACGTGTGTCCTGTGATCAGAAAACGTGGGGCATGTTTCTAAAAACTTTCTGTCATAATGAAAGACATGCTGCTCTTAAATCCTGCAGCCTGCCCTCCCTGCCCACACACCGGGCCCCTCCTGCTGGCCACTTCCTGCCACAGTTCTGGGGTCCTCTTTCCTGAGTGTCTCTATGCAGTCAGAAGTACAGTGAGTGCTGCTGCCTAGGGACACCTGACAGAAAGGTGCCTGCCACCTCCCTCACTGAGTCTGGCTCCCCAAGTCCAGGTGACTTTGGGAGTGACTTGAGTGGACCCAGGCCCTCGAGGCAGCCGCTTCAGTAGTGCAGCTGAAGACACTTGCGAGGCCGCCGGAGCACCGCAGATGGAGGGCAACCGGGGCTCTGAGGGCGCACTGGCCCCCCGCCGTGAGGGGTGGGGTTTTAGTTGAAGCATCACTTGTATAGGGGCAAGCCCCAGGGTATCAAGCAGGAGGCTCAGGTCATGTCATGTCGAGGCAGGTCACCTCACTTGCTCCCTGCCCTCCCGCAGCCGCCGCCTACTACCTGCCCCGGCACCTGGCCCCCAACCCCACGTACCCACACCTGTACCCACCGTACCTCATCCGTGGCTACCCTGACACGGCGGCCCTGGAGAACCGGCAGACCATCATCAACGACTACATCACCTCACAGCAGATGCACCACAATGCCGCAACCGCCATGGCCCAGCGTGCCGACATGCTCCGTGGCCTGTCACCCCGCGAGTCCTCCCTGGCACTCAACTATGCCACCGGCCCTCGAGGTGGGTGGGCAGGCAGGCAGGAACGGGGCACCTGCGGGTCTGGCTCTGCAGGCCACCCAGCTGCACCAGAGCCGAGTGTGCCCAGATGTGGCAAGAAAGCCAGGCTCCGTCACTCACTGACGCCCAGAAGGCGCCTCTGCACACAGCCAGCTGGGGGATGGGCGTACGCGTGCTGTGCATGTGGCCCTGCGCGCTGTGGCAGGCGTCGCGTGGTACAGCCCCTCAGGATGTCTCACGCTGGTGCCTGGCTTGCACCACTCTCGGTGTTCAGACTTCTGGGAACCCGCAGCTGGCGCTGCTCGGTGGAGTGCCCAAGGCGCCCTCCAGATGGCTGTGGATAGATCCAGCACCTGCGGGGGCTGGCAGGGCACCTGGGGAACTCTAAAGATTGGACAGTGGGAGGCGACTAGAAGAGCCCCACTCCAGGCTGGGGCCAGGGCGCTCCAGTGGCTGGTGGCATCCCTCTGTTCAGGGTGGCGCTGTCCCGGGGCGGAAGTGCGGCTCTCTCCTGCCCCTGCTCAGTTTCCTGTTTCCTCCAGGCATCATCGACCTGTCCCAAGTGCCACACCTCCCTGTGCTGGTGCCCCCAACGCCTAGCGCCCCTGCTGCTGCCATGGACCGCCTCGCCTACCTCCCCACTGCACCCCAGCCCTTCGGCAGCCGCCATAGCAGCTCCCCGCTGTCCCCAGGTAGCTGCCCGTCTCCCGGGGCCTCACCCCTGTGGCTGTGCGCCCCGCTAAGTCTGCTTGGTTCTCCAGGAGGCCCTGCACACTTGACAAAACCCACGGCCGTGTCTTCATCGGAGCGAGAGCGTGACCGGGAGCGGGACAGGGACCGGGAACGGGAGCGGGACAAGTCCATACTCACGTCCACCACCACTGTGGAGCACGCACCCATTTGGAGACCTGGTAGGCGTCGTCCCCGCCCCAGGCCAGGGTCCAGCGGCCCCAGCAGCTCTGCCTTCCTGACCCACCACCTGTCCCCAGGTACAGAGCAGAGCAACGGCAGTGGCGGCAGTGGGACAGGAAGTAGCAGTAGCCGCCCCACCACACACGCCCATGCCCACCAGCACTCGCCCATCTCGCCCCGGACCCAGGATGCCCTGCAGCAGAGGCCCAGCGTGCTGCACAACGCCGGCGTGAAGGGCATCATCACCTCTGTGGAGCCCAGCACGCCCACAGTCCTGAGGTGGGCCCATTAGGCGCAGGGATGGGTGGGGACAGGTGCTGCATAGGGAAAGAGCAGGTGGCAGGGGCAGCACAGGGGCACAGATGCCTGGGCACACTGAGTGCTGGGCAGCAGGAGCGGGTAAGCCTGGCTGCTTGGGGAGTCCAGGGCTGGAAAGATGGTTGGGTTAAAGAGGCAGGCAGGGGGTGGCTGGTTGGGTGGGTGGGTGGTGGTGTGACAGGTTGGGTGGATGGATGGTTTACCTGAAGGAGGCAGAAGGATGGATGGATGGATGGATGGATGGATGGATGGATAGATATGATAGAGAAACAGTAGATGGATGGACAGACAAGTGTGATAGAGAAACCAGATTGGCTGGCTGGATAGGTGGAGGAGTGGGTGGATTGGAGGAGCAGGAGGATGCCCAGCTAGATGGGTGGCTGGCCAGCCAGGTGGTGGCTCAGAGAGGCAGGACAGCTGAGTGGCTGGGTGCAGATATGGGCTTGGGTTGGCAGGCGAGGGAGTGTGGTTGGATGGAGGAGCAGGAGGGTGGACCTGCTGGGGGGCCCCCGAGTGTGAGTTGGGAAGAAGGGGCTGTGGGGGCTGGAAGGGAGCGCCAGCGACCTCTCGGCCGCGCACACTCAGATCACTTAGTGTCAGAGCAGTCCTCCTGCCCGCCCTGCCATGTGGCCGACGAGCAATCAGCATGGTTTGGTGAGGTGCTCGTGTGTGTGTGTGTGTGTGTGTGTGTGTGTGTGTGTGTGTGTGTGTGTAGCCTGTCCTCAGCATAGGCACATTGCTCTTGTCTGTTGCTTGCTGCCAGATTCCCAGGGGCTGGAACAGGTCCTGGCCTCTAGCAAGGTTATGTCTGAGTGAGTGGATGAGTGAGGTAGGCGACTCTGTGATGGGGGTAGTGGACCAGTGGGGTGGGCCTGGCAGGTCAGAGTCCAGGGGCAGGTGTGTCCAGGGAGCAGCCAGGAATCTGGGCGTTCTAGGGTGCTAGGCCAGGGGAGCCCATTGGCCAGCAGCCACCTGACTCTGTTGTCTTCCCCAGGTCCACCGCCACCTCCTCCCCTGTCCGCCTGGCTGCCACATTCCCACCCACCACCCACTGTCCACTGGGTAGCACCCTGGACGGGGTCTACCCCACCCTCATGGAGCCCGTCCTGCTGCCCAAGGAATCTGCCCGGGTTGCCCGGACAGAGCGGCCGCGCACGGACACCAGCCATGCCTTCCTCACCAAGCCCCCGGCCCGCGAGCCCACCTCCTCCCCCAACAAGAGCTCCGAGCCCCGACCCCTCGTGCTCCCCAGCTCCAGCCACGCAGCCATCGCCCACACCCCGGCAAAGAGCCTCGCACCCCACCACGCCAGCCCGGACCCGCCGGCTCCACCCACCTCGGCCTCCGACCCGCACCGGGGAAAGACTCAAAGTAAACCCTTTTCCATCCAGGAACTGGAACTCCGTTCTCTGGGTAAGACCACCCTGACAGCGGCCACCTTCATAGACGCGATAATCATGCGTCAAATTGCCCACGATAAGGGGCCGCGAGAAGGAGGTTCGCGGGCCAACGACTCCCCTCACCATGGTAAGAGTCCCGGCCCGCCGCCTGCCCCTCTCGTGGCCTACAGATATTTCCAGACCTTTGCTTTTTATCCCCCACTCCCATTTTTCGTTGGTTCGCTGTTTCGGTCTCGAGCCCGTCCCTGTTGGTCTGCACGCTCTAATGGCTCTCCAGCCTCCGCCCCTCCTGGGCTCATCATTTGCACATCGTTTGATCGTGATTTTTTTTTTCCCTTTTTTTTTTTTTTTTTTTTTTTGTTCTTTTGATTTTTGGTTTTTTCCTTTAATGAATGGATCTGTGATTTGGATTCCGACTGCACCCCCATCAGCCCCTTTGCGCCTTTGTTCGGGGAGGGGGGATGCAGGGGGGCTTCGGTGTTGGTGGATTTTGCCTGTTGCTGTGTGTGGATTTGGAGGAAACCAAGGCAGCGAGATGTCGGGGAAGGGAGAGGCACCCACACTGTCCAGGAATGGGGAGAGGTGGGAGCCCCAACTCTGTATCCTTCCCTCACGTGAGGGAGTCTGGGGTTACCTCTTCCAAGCCACGTGCACCCCAGAAAGAAGGGGAGTGCTTGGAGCACAGCCCCCTGCCCCACGCTGGGCTGGGGGCCAGGTCCAGGGCTTTGCCCGCCTCATCCTCTGCTCTGACCCCAATCTCCCTGTCCCCCCAGACCTTTGGCCATCCCCCTTTTCGCTCTCCCTACTCTGTCTCTGCAGACCCTGCCCCTTGCTATTTCTGTCTGCCCATAGTCCCTCTAGTTCACTAGTTTCACACCTGGGCTTGACTTTGTCCCCCCATCTCAGAGCCCCAGATAGCCCGGGTGGGCAGCCCCACCCCTGGACACAGCCCCACCTCTAAAGCCTGGCGGGGCTCTTACAGTTGCCATGGCTATGGCCAGGGAGGGAAGCCCTGATCCTGGTACAGCCCTGCCTCTGAGCTTGGCCATGCCCCGTGCAGGTTACCACAGCTACAGTCCCGAAGGGGTGGAGCCTGTCAGCCCAGTGAGCTCCCCCAGCCTGACCCATGACAAGGGACTCCCCAAGCACCTGGAAGAGCTAGACAAGGGCCACCTGGAGGGAGAGCTACGGCACAAACAGCCAGGTACCCTCTCCATGCATTGTGACCCTGTCACAAAGGTGGGGGAACTGAGGCAGCCCCTCACCAACCCCACTCTCCCCGCAGGCCCTGGGAAGCTTGGAGGGGAGGCCACCCACCTCCCGCACCTGCGGCCGCTGCCTGAGAGCCAGCCCGCATCCAGCCCGCTGCTTCAGACTGCCCCAGGGGTCAAAGGTCACCAGCGGGTGGTCACCCTGGCACAGCATATCAGTGTAACTACTCCTCCCCTACCTGGGAGGGAGGGGTGTGCCCAGACCCCCGATAATGGCTGGTGGCTGGGGTCGGTGAGGTCCCAGAGGCAGGCGCTGGGACCCACTGCTCAGAGAGCACCCCAATCTTCAAAGGCCGCTGGGTGAGGGCCGCTCAGGTCCAGTCCAAGGGAGCCATCGGGTCACTGGAGCCCAGAAGGCGCAGTGGGCGGGGTGGTGGGCCGCGGGCCAGAGACCCTGTTGGTCTGCAGGACGCTGCTGATCCCACCCCTGTCTGCAGGAGGTCATCACACAGGATTACACGCGCCACCACCCGCAGCAGCTCAGCACACCCCTGCCTGCCCCGCTCTATTCCTTCCCTGGAGCCAGCTGCCCAGTGCTGGACCTCCGCCGCCCACCCAGTGACCTCTACCTCCCACCCCCTGAGCACGGCACCCCAGCACGTGGCTCCCCACACAGCGAGGGGGGCAAGAGGTGAGCCAAGGGGAACCGGTCAGAGGGCAGAGCCCGTCTGGTGCACTACATGGGTGGAAACGGAGGCTGATGCTGGGCAAGATAGGATTGTACGGGCACTGTGGGCCCAGGGCAGTGAGCGAGGGTCTGTCACACCTGGCAGGCCGCGTGCCAATCTGCAACATGGTGCCCACACCATAGGTGAAAGAACTGGGCCTCCACAGGAACTTGCCTGCTAGCAGGAAGTCAGTGGGACGGAGCCTGTAGAGCACACGTACTGCACACACGTGTGCGCACATCTGGATACACTCCACGCGGCCTGGCACACCCAGGCCAGGGAGTTGTGTCTGACACAAAGCTTGGGCATGCGTGGTGTAGCTCTAGTGGTGGAACCCGGGCCTTTGCCTGAGTGCGTCCCCTGCCCTTTTTACTTTGAGTCAGCCTTATTAGGTTACCAGGTTGCCTGGCTGGGTTTGAACTTGTGATCTTCCTGCCACACACAGTCTGCAGCATTTGCTGAGGGTTGCGTGCCCAGCCTCAGTTGAGAGCCAAGCAGGCAGAGTGGAGAAGCGTCCCCTGCAGGGTGGAGCTCTGACACTCGGAACCCTCTTGGCCCAGGTCTCCAGAGCCAAGCAAGACATTGGTCCTCAGTGGTGAGGATGGCATTGAGCCCGTGTCTCCACCGGAGAGCGTGACAGAGCCAGGACATCCTCGGAGTACCATGTACCCACTGCTGTACCGGGATGGGGACCAGACAGAGCCCAGGTACTTCCCCGGCACAGAGCCCTTCCAAGGCCAGGTTTCCAGGGGACCTGGTCTCCTGACAGGGGATGTGGCCACAGAAGTGAGAGGGCTGCTCCTGGACTTCCTGGTCAGCAATGGGGTGAGCACCCGTCCTTGGAGGCATGCAAGGCCAGTGCTAGCAAGCTGACCGGCATCCAATCTTCTTGCAGGATGGGCTCCAAGTCTCCAGGCAACGCCAGCCAGCCGCCCGCCTTCTTCAGCAAGCTGACTGAGAGCAACTCTGCCATGGTTAAGTCTAAGAAGCAGGAGATCAACAAGAAACTCAACACCCACAACCGGAATGAGCCGGAATACAGTAAGGGGACATTGGGTTTCCAGGCTTCTGTGTAGTCCAGGCTGGCCTCAAGGCCACACTCAGCCGACCCTCCTGCCTCAGCCTCCTGGGTGTAGGATTACAGGCATGTGCCACCTTGTCTGGCACAGACTTCTTTTTTGACAGCTGTCCCATGGCACAGAATCCACACCTAGTACCATGCTGAGTATAGCAGGTGCAAGAGACTATTGGCCACAGTGGCCTGGGACCAGGCCCCTGGTGCAGCCTCACCCCATGGCTTCCTTTCCCCCTTGCCGTGGTTGCTGGGAGTGAATTCCTATCCCTAGTGTAGTGGCTGGCATGTAGACCCTGCAGGCTGCCCATGGGGAGGCACAGCCTGCACAGAGTGGCCCCTTTGCCAAGCTGCCTGGGTAGATGCCAAGCTGCACCCTTTCTGGGCCCAGGAGTATTCCCCGGCCGGCTGGCCGGCAGCCCAGGACCAGAAGCCTCAACCCCAAGTGAGCTTGTTGGAACACCAGATGAGCCCCAGTGCTGCGATGCTGCAGGATTGGAACAAATTGGGGTCACTCAGGTGTCCTGTAGGACAGGTGCCAGCAGGCCCTGGGTCTCACGCATCTTGTTGTCCCTACTGCAGATATTGGCCAGCCTGGGACGGAGATCTTCAACATGCCGGCCATCACTGGAGCAGGTCAGCCCCACCCACCACTGTCCAAGTTCAAGGACAGTCCCTCCCCCTGGTTTCAGGCAACCCGCAGTAGGACCTGGTCAGGCATCAGGAGAGCCAGCTGTGCGCTCCTCGCGGAAAAGCCGGCTGCATGAGGAGCTCGGTGAGGCCGCAGCTGCCTGCTTGCAGCGAGCGGTAGACTGCAGCCTCTGGTGCGGAGTTGCACGTCCCGGGCTGGGGCAGAACTTCATGGCCAGCGGTTCCGTTTCTCTTGAGCCCAGCTGGGGAGCTGGGGAACTGGGTTTTGTTTTGCCACATCAAATGCAGGTGCCCGTGGGAAGTGGTCATAAAATGTATGCCTGGAGTGTAAGACTCCTGTGGGGCGTGGATTTCTGCTGCCCCCATGGAGGAAGTGGGAGGCCTCGTGCCTGCAGCCAAGGTGGTTGGCACCACGGTGGCCGCAGAGTTGGGATGCTAGCGTGGTCTGTCCCTAGAGTTGTGAAGGACACTGGTTCTTCCATGGATGCTGTGGCCAGAGGGCAGGGGACTCACGGGCCTCGTGGGTCAGCACCAGGGGCCTTAAGCCCTAGGCGCACGACCAGTGAAGGACAGCCTTCTGGACTTTACCAAGGGCTAAGAGGGCCTCCGGCAGGAGTCCCAACCAGGGTGTGGCATCCGCACAAATGAGACGCATGCGCCGGGCACGGAGGCCATCTGGTGCAGACAGGGCGGGGGGAAGCAGGACCTTCGCGCTGCGCTGCACACCCAGCCCTTGCTTCACGTCTTTTACTTAGACATGTGGTCTCATTAAATCCCCCAACTGGGCTCAGACTTGGAGCCACCCAGCCTCAGCGTCTTAGAGTGCTGGATTACAGGCGCATGCTTCTGCGCCCAGCTTATTTTTTGCCTTAAAGCAGTTTGATAATAATAATAATAATAATCAGCTCCCAGGCACCCCTCTCTGGCACTCACATTTGGCCCTCAGTGCAGAAACGTCAGCGCAAGCCCCGTTCTGCCCGTCCTGGGCTCGTGGCCTAGGGGTGCTCGTGGCCCCGCAGTGCTACTGCCCAGCCACCTTCGGGCCTGGGGCTGCACTGTGGCACTCTGCTTTCCTGTGTCAGCCAAATATGTGGGATTTTAACTTTGTTGTTTACCCTTGTTGGAAGTCCTGGTATTTTTTGGTGAGTGTGGCTTGTTTTTAATCCCCATGGGAGGTGACTTGGCCCACAGTGGGCTGTTGCAGCTGCTGTGACAGCGCCGTGGCAGCCAGGAGCAGAGCCTTGAAGGGCACAGCTGGGTGCAAGCACTCGAGTCCTCGGCAAGGGCCCCTCGATGTTCCCTGTCTGCCTGCAGAGTGTAAAGCCCCCCAGATTCCTCCCTGGGGCAGGCGAGACAGGCTGGGGCTTCCTCACAAGGTTTTGAAGCCATGTCCATCTCAGTAACCAGAGTGCAGAGCCCCTGCCTGGCTGGGGCACACAGAGGTCCCCCAGCGTGGCTCATAAGGCAGAGAGAAGAAACCTGGGGAACTGAAAGAGAGGCTTAGGGGTTCCGGAAGGAAGCGTCTGGTCCAAGGGCTGGGTGCTGGCATCCGTTGCTTTTTCCTTGCCCCGGGGCCAGGCCAGCTGGGGCTGGGTGCAGTGGTCGTCAGCTGTCTCTAGCCCTGCCCTGTCCCTCGCATGCACTAACTGCATGGCTGTGAACCCCACCCCATCCGTCTCTGCATCTCCCTTCTCCTCTGGCTCCTGGATGGGGGGCTGAGAGGCAGGCCCAGCGTGGGGGTCCAGCAGGGGCATCGAGTCGCCGTCCTTCCTTGGGTCTCTCCCAGCTCCCAGAGGAGCCAGGCTGTGTCTCCGCTCACAGACCCCATCCTGCCCGCGTCAGTACCCAGCTCTGGCTCCATGCCAGGTCCCAGCCACCCTGCCCGGCCAAGCCGGCCTCCCCCTGACCCCACTTGGTAGCCACTGGACTTGGTGGTCTGCAGCAGCAGCTGTGTTGGGACTGGAGGCAGGCGGGGGCTTCCAGCTCCCCAAGGCAGAGAAGAATGAGGCTGGGGACCTCTCCCCTCCCCAGCTCCACTGCCTGGGAACATCAGGGCTTCTGGGGAGCCCTCAGGAGCCCCCCACTGCGACCACCCCCCTCAGGCCGAGGGGGAGGGAATTGACGAGAGGTGTTGCTTTGCGAAATGTGCTCACCGTGTATTCTCTCTCCTCCTCCTCCCACCCCACCCCCTGCGCCCCTCTGGCTCCCGGCCCGGCCCGTGTGTGTCGTCCGTCTGTCTGTCTCTCTCCATCCCAGGCCTTATGACCTGTAGAAGCCAGGCGGTGCCGGAGCATACCAGCACCAACATGGGGCTGGAGGCCATAATTAGAAAGGCGCTCATGGGTAAATATGATCAGTGGGAAGAGCCCCCGCCGCTCGGCGCCAATGCTTTTAACCCTCTGAATGCCAGTGCCAGCCTGCCCACGGCCGCTATGCCCATAACCGCTGCTGACGGACGGAGCGACCCCGCGCTCACCTCGCCAGGTCTGCGGCCTCCCCGCCCGCCCTGTCTGTCCTGCCAGCCCACCCACCTGGTGTTATTAATCCTTGCTCCTGCGTCCTCTGACCCCTCAAGCTTCCAGCTTATGACTGTCCGTGCGTGTTGGACATTGTTCTGTAGTTTGCTAATCCCAAGCTGGGCGACACCCGGTGTCCGCCTCTTCCTGGCGCTGCTGCTGCTTCCGCAGACGCTGACACCGCTGCCCACGCCCCACCCTGCCCCTGGCCAGGCCACCAGCTGATTCCTGGGGGACACTGGGCGGGAGAGAGGAACCACCTGTGCTGCGAGGACACGGTGTAAGGGCAGCAGCCGGCCAGTGCCCGGTGACCAGCAAAGGCTATAGGTTCTGGGGCTCTGAGAATTTCTGGAATGTTAGTGGGGTCCAACTTGGCCTTGGAGTCCTGCTTGTCATACAGGGGTCATCAGCCCTGGTGTCATGCTGAGGGTCGTGGCCTCAGGGCTACAGGGCTGCAGGGCAGTCAGGCATTGCGAGCCCCTTCCCTCCAGCTCCATGCCAGGTCCGGCCATCTGGTGGACCTCACTGGGGTTAGGGGTCATCATAGAGCCCCTCCCCAGAGCGCCCAAGCAGCAGGTGGCTTCCCCATGGCAGGACCTGACCCACTGCCCCCATGGTATTGGTGCTGCCTCTCGGTCCAACGCAGCCCCATCCCCTGTCCTGCAGGCGGCGGGGGGAAGGCCAAGGTCTCTGGCAGACCCAGCAGCCGGAAAGCCAAGTCTCCAGCCCCAGGCCTGGCATCTGGGGACCGGCCACCCTCGGTCTCCTCGGTGCACTCGGAGGGGGACTGCAATCGCCGGACGCCGCTCACCAACCGCGTATGGGAGGACCGGCCCTCGTCCGCAGGTGGGTGCCGTGGCGTGGGTTGGAGGGCTGTGGGCACAGAGGGTATATCTGTCCCAGCCCCAGAGTGCACGTGCTGCTGTGAAGTGCCGGGGTGGGGGGGACCAGGGCTTCGGGGCCCAGGGAAAGAAGCTGGAAGGGCAGGGACCTGCGTTTCCTTTCTGTAGTCAGGATTCAGCTTTAGCAGCTCTGGAGCAGTTTGGGAGGGAGGTCAATCCTGAGGACTCTGGGTGGCTGCTGCACAGAAGGGCCAGGGCAGTTGCTGGTGTGGCCAACATGTGGCCCAGGGTCTGCCCAGCCTTTCGGGGTTTCCTGAGCTATCTCCTGGTCTTCCTGCAGGCTCTACGCCATTCCCCTACAACCCCCTGATCATGAGGCTGCAGGCAGGTGTCATGGGCTCTCCGCCTCCACCTGGCCTCCCTGCTGGCAGCGGGCCCCTCGCCGGCGCCCACCACGCCTGGGAGGAGGAGCCCAAGCCGCTTCTGTGCTCGCAGTACGAGACGCTGTCCGACAGTGAGTGACCACCGGCACGGCTAGTGCCAGTTCCCAGCGCAAAAGAGCGTCCCAGCGAGGAAGGAGCCCCGACCCAAGTCCGCCCACCCGCGCGTGCGTGCATCCATCCGTCCGGAGCCGGCATCCTTGCCTGTCTAAAGCCTTAACTACGACTCCCACCCGGGCTGGCCCTGTGCAGTGACCTTTCTCAGGGGACGTTCACCTGGTGCTCGGGAGGGGAAGGGAGGGATACAGCGGGCGTGCAGCGGCCACACGTGTGGCCAGGGCGGCCAGGGACCCAAAGCAGGACAACCACGCACCTCCACGCCACTGCCTCCCCCTAACACATTTGGAACCAAAGTCTAATCTGAGCTAGCGGCCCCCGCGCCCTCCCTCTGCCTCCCATCCTGCTTAGTGCTCTGGACAGATGGACACGGGCCCTGTCCAGCCTCTGGGGCTCTCGCCACAGTTCCCATGGGCCACCCCAGCCCGGGACTGCTGGAAGCTGGGTCAGGCCAGCAGATGTCACCGACCTGGATGCTCTCCACACCCCCTCGGTGGCCACAGCCGTGGGAAGGAGAGGCGGGTGTACACGGTGTATTGGTTTACAGGGTATATTTTTGATACCTTCAATGAATTCAGATGTTTTACGCAAGGAAGGACTCACCCAGTATTACTGCTGCTCTGCTTCCACCCGCTTACTGTGCAGGGCCACGTGCGGGGGCAGCGGCCCGCCATCCATAGGGCCGAGGGCTGGGGCCACCCGCGCACGAGCCCTCCGCCTCCTCCCTTCCCCTTCCTTGGGCAGAATGAGTTTGATGCATATTCTGTGGCCGCCACCTGCGCACGGCGGTGGCGTTCTGTCATTTACACACGTTGTTCTAATTAAAAGCAAATTATACTCATCACCAAGATTTCTTCTCTCTGCACTGGCAGCCAGTAGGGGGGGAACTGAAAAGGATGGGGGTGTTGACTGCAGGGGGCCATTTGCTGCTTTGGGATGGAGTCACCCGATTGGTGGGGTATGCACACCACGCTGGAGATCAAGGGTGTTCACACCTGTTAGGGCGTGCAGCCCCCCGCACACCCGTGGTGAGTATCTGGCTGTCACATTGTGGTGGGTGCATGAGGTGTTTGCTTCCGGTGGTGATGCCATCTCAGTAGGTAGGCACACTGGTGGCGAGCGCGAGGCATTCGCCCATGCTGAGGGTGTCCGCCAGTTGCAGCCTAAGGTGTGGGGTACACTTGTGGCAAGGGCAGTTGCCGTGGGAGACCTGTAGTGTGCACACCTGGGCTGAGGTATTGGCTCCGGTTGTCTGACAGCCATGCAGAGGACATCTGCCACGCCCAAGGCTGCTGGGCTGTCAGGTCCTACCTGGGAAGCGTGTGCCGTGCTAACTCGTGCTGTCTGTGGGTGGAAAGTGTCTCCGGGACCGTTCATCTTGCTCTAACTAAACTCGGGTGGAAGCTGAGCACACCCCTGCCACTGCGGCTCTGGTGTGAAGTCCCAAAAGAGCCTTGCTGTCAGCTGTGGCTCGGTGTCGTGGATGTCCCCACCCCAGGCCTGGCTTCCCCAGCCCCACCCCTTTCTCCTGCAGGCCCTGCCACCTGACCTGAATGTCCCCTCCATCATGTGTGCCCAGCCTGTCCCTGGTGGGGTGTGAAGTGGCCGGCTGAGGCTGCCGGGGGAAACATGTCTGCTGCCTGCTGTGCTTGGTCCAGGGCACAGGAGGCCAGGGGTGCTGCCTGGCTGGCGGGCCGTGCACTGCCCAAGCCTTCGTGGACTCCTGGAAGAGAAAGCGAGCATCCTGGGCTTGAACTGCTTCGGCCACATGGGCCGTAAGGGCCAACCCTGTCCCAGGGTGGAGACCAGAGGGCCTTGATGTCACCCCTTCCGGGCTGCCATTCCTGGGGCCGTCATGGGGTGAGGACTGCCCCAGGGGAGCTGGGCATTGTAGACCATTCAGCCTCCAGAGCTGCCCACCAGAGGCCTGTGGGAAGCAGGTCCAGGTGGCTTCCCGGCCAGGCAGTCGTGGCTGAGCAGGTGGGGCTGCAAGGCTTGCTCTCAGGATGTCCCTGGGTCATACTGACCCCAAGGACCCCAGGTGCTGTAAGGCCACTGCACCTGCCACAGGAACAAGTTTTGTGCAGGACTTCCAGTGCTCTGAGAGTGTGGCCTGGGGTCTCACCCTGTTCAGTGGAGTAACCAAGCAATGGGCTCTTGGGGGTTCACTGGGTAGGGGACCTAGACTGCTGGAGGTGTGAGTCCAACCTCTGCCCCAGCTGTGGCCCCCAGGCCTTGGCATCTTGAGGGTGTAGGTGGGAGAGATGTCTTCATCCTA
The DNA here is from genome assembly GCA_002564285.1 of Tympanoctomys barrerae. Classification (NCBI taxonomy): domain Eukaryota; kingdom Metazoa; phylum Chordata; class Mammalia; order Rodentia; family Octodontidae; genus Tympanoctomys; species Tympanoctomys barrerae. The sequence continues at coordinate 15,558 of NDGN011550576.1, read as the reverse complement.
GGGGACCCTAAATTGCCCCAAGCTCACCCTGCAAGGTTCTCTAGGGCAGAGGAGCAGAAGGCCTCAGGGCCGTGTAGGGGATGTCCCGTGCAGCCTCGGTGGTGCACTCCTGTCTGCTCTGGGTCTCTACCACCCCATGAGGCCCTGTGCCTTCCTGCAGTACCGAGGCATGTAGCTAGGTGGCAGTGTGAGGCCGGCCACGGATCTTGTTCCTCGCCCTGATAAAAGGATCAGCCAGGAGGTAAGTGCGGCTGGACCACAGATCTGAGCCACACTGTCACCTCTATCTGGCCATCCCTGGGCCTCAGAACTGACACCCCTGGGCCCCTCCATCTGGCCCACTCTTGCTTGGGTCGTGCCTGCAGGACAGGCATGTAGGGTTTGGGGAGGTCTTCACACAGAGCCTTTGGACTGCACATTTTATTGAGATCATTGTCGCCTTCTTAAGGTACCTATTGGTCACAATGAATTGCTGGATGCACCATCTGTGCAAACAGTAAAATCTCTCCTAGAGATCACCACGCAGGCAACCTTCCCGTCCCACAGAGGAGGCTCGAGCCCAGTGCCCACTTCACCCCTCCTGGGGCTACCAGGGGAGAGGGGCAGCCCCAGGCCACCGGTGCCTTCAGGCTGGAAAGGTGGAGTGGCTGTGGGCACAGTGGCGACGGGGTACCCCACGGGACGGCCCAAGGCTGCGGGTGCCTGATCCCCATGCCACTCACTGGCGTTGAGTCTGCAGTCCTGGTGCCTCCCTGGAGCTTGCCAGGCCTGACCCATTGCTGGTGTCAACTCCATCACATGCAAGAGCTGGTGGCCTGGGGAGGGCGGTGGGCTCCGCAATTTCTCGAGGCTGTGGCTGAGCTGTGGGGTGCTGCATACAGACGGTCCCTGGGAGGAATCAGCAGCATTTCCTGGAGCTTCCTGCCTCCCCTTGGCTTGGTTTCTGGCAGAGAGGCTTCCAGGTTGAAGAGGCTTGGGCTCCCTGCAGATGAGGCTTGGGATATCTGTCCAGGGACCTCCGTCCAGCTGCTTTGCCCGACCCGTGTGCCCTGGGGCTACAGGGCACCGAGATACCAGTCTCCGGTCTTTTTCCACTGCTGCAGCCTCTGCCTCGGTCCAGGTTCAAGGTTCTCCCGGCTGCTCTGAGTCAGGCCGGCCCGCGGAACCCCGGAGTGGTGGGAGTGTCCCCCTCTCCTTCCTACACATGCAGGGCCCGCCCCCACCTAGAGCTGGGGCGCTCTGGGCTGTCCCAGGTTCAAGGGCACCTCAGATAACAAAGCTCTCTGCGCTGGCGGCCAGCGCCACAGGGCTTGCGCCGGCCTAAGCCCTGGCCCCAGGGCCGAGATCCCAGAGCGTCCGCCAGGTCCCCCACGCCGGACCCTGTGGCTGCGCCCAGGACAGCCTACCCCACCCAGCCTTAGCTGGCCAGCGTCAGAGTGTGGTGGGCGCCCCGCACAGCCGCAGTTGCACGCTGGTGGTGAAGGAGCGCCGCGGCCGACCCAAGCTGCAGTGCACGGTGGTGCGGAAGGAGCTGCGTGCGCGCTTGGGGAAGATGATGGTCGTGCAGCGGAAGAGCAGCGCGCGTGGCCGCGGCTCTAAGGTCAGCTGGCTGCGGAAGCTGCGCCACGTGCAGTTGGGCGCCGCCACGATGGTCTCGCTGTAGCCTGTGACTGTGGGCACCGGCGCGTAGAACACCTTGTCCCGGAAGTGCCTCTCAGACGCGTACTTTACCTCGGAGTTGCAGCTGGGAGGGAAGAGCGACCTCGGTGAGCCAGGACAGGCCCCTGGTGCCCACGCACGCCGCACATTCAGCGCCCTGGCTCCCCGACCTTGAGACGCCGGGGTCAGCAGGGGCCCAGAGAATCTGCGGCACGGATCCAGCTCAGAGCAGGATAAAGGGAGGAGACAAGTATGGGCGCACCCCTGTGGTGGATCCCAGCACCGAGCTGGCACAAGAGGGAGAATACCAGGTTCAAGCTCCGCCCGGCAGCTCAGCGAATTTAGCAAACCTTATTTCAAAAAAATGTTTAAAAGGGCTGGACACGGAGCGCATTGCACCGAGTGCATTACTGAGGCTCACCCCCCAGTACCTGGAAAAAATGGGGAGAGGCCACATGACTTCCTTTGGGCCCCGACTGGGTTAAAAGCAGGCAGGACGGGGAAGTATTGGGGAAGTGGGTGAGAGGTAGGCAGGAAGGGGGATTGGATAGCGGTGTTGTTGGGGCTGAAGGGCAAGGTGTCACCAACCTTTTCTGTAATGAGTCCCCAAAATTCCCTATCTGTAGAGCCAGTGAAGGAACCCCAGGCCAGGCGCAGCAGCGCTGGTAACTGGGGTGTACAGGGCTTCTGCTCTTCCTGTGGCTGTGTGACAGCCAGGTAGGGTTTCCACAAAGTCAGCGGCTTGCGGTGACTGGTGGTGTCTGTGAGCCACTTCCAGGGCCCCCAGAAAATCACCCATCACCCACCCACCCACCATGGGTCTACATCCGGGTCCCCACCCCCCTACAGCCCATTCACCGGATCTCGTGCGGGGGTTCCGGGTCCACCTCGATGGTCTCCCCGAACACCACTGGCAGCATCCGGGGCCTCATTTCAGGTACCGAGGCACTGCGGCAAGGGAGATGGGGCTGTGGAGAGAGGCACAGATGTTAGGTTGATGCAGTCCTGGGGTCCAGGAGCCTCAGCTCTCCAAAGCCTGTCTGGCCCTGTTCCCCATCCCCATCCTGGGCCCCAGGCCCCACACATCTCTGGGAGGAGACCTGGGAATGATGTCTGGCGACAGCCCTGGCCACACCGAGCTCTGGGGCCCTAGGAGCCAGAGCATCCCCTGCCCATGTGGTACTGCTAGAGGCACCACCAAGAAGTGCAGGGATCTGAGGTGGTAACAGCCTATGTTGTTTGTGGCCTCGATCAAGCCATGCCTGAAGCTGCCAGTCTTGCCTCAGACTGATTCTGAAAACACAGATGCCCTGTGCCCATGGCCCAGCCTGAAGCCAAGGTGGGGACAGTTCTGTTGTCCCTTCCACCATTCTTCCCTCCTAAAGGCTCTGTACCCCAGACTGCACTTCAGGGCCTCTTTCCCCCTCTTCTGCCCCAGGATAGCTGAGGAGACAGCCGAAGTGTCCCCCTTCTCAGGCCCCACTTTGAGTTGCCAAAGGTCAACTTTGGCCTGAAAAGCATTGTAAATTTTAAGTCATTTTATTTTAGTGTAGTGTTCTATTTTATTACAAGTTCTTCTCTTATTGTCTGATTTATAAGTTTCACTTGGGAGCGAAAGTCCAACCCCACCTCAAAACCACTCCAAAAGCTCAAGCCTCGAGGCCCCTGTACCTCAGAACCACACAGACACCCAGCCTTGGCCCAGCTCTGCATGCCTGGGGGTGAGGAAGGGGGTGACAGGATGGGGCGCAGGCATGTGTGGGGACATGGTGAACAGGACAGGACGGCCCCACAGATGGCAGAACCACAGCAGGCAAGACAAGGACTGTAGAGACAGGGGGTTCCTGGGCTGAACAGCGCCCCCAAATCATGTCTACCAGAACCTGTGAATGGGTCTCGGGGTATGGTCTTCATGGACGGGGAGGGGCCAGCACCAGTGACAGTGTCCTTTCAGAAAGAGGACAGGTGACATCCAGACAAGAAGAGAAGGGAAGGCAAGGCCCAGGTCCAGGGACCATTCTTGGGCTTAGTGAAAATGGCTTTTCCTCAGCAAGCTGGAGTCTTGAATGGGGCTGTGGCTCCTGGCTCCTTGCAGGGGAGAGGGGGAGGGACAGAGAAGGGGACAGCCACACAAGGAAGGGACCCCATTTTTGGACAAAGAGGGGTCACCTAGTTCTTAGGGACCCTGCGCTTCGGGTTCCTGCTTCACAGTGGCTGTTCCAAGGCCCAGAGAGTCAAGCCCACAACCTCTTCCACGTGGCTCGCGATTCAGTCAGCACTGGCCCCAGCCGCTGGGGTCCATGACTCAGTATTTGTAAAAATGATTCTCTCTCCAGCACTCCCAGGGCTCTCTTACACTGACATCCTGGACCAGGTCCAGCTCTACCCCTCCGTCCCAGGGGCTGTGTCCTCCCCCTGCCTCAGACTCATGGGGGGTCGGGTCTGCGGAGGGGCCTGGGACACAGGCTGGGGCTTCCAGAGGCTCAGGTCCCCAAGCAGTCTAGTGCAGGGGATACAGAGGACAAACAGGCTGGGATCTCCAGTCTCTAACTTTCTCCTTCCCCAGGTCCCCAGATCCTCCCTGAGAGTTTGTTTTAGGCTGGGCAGCCAGAAACCCCGTGGTCCCCTGGGCAGACAGCGCTGACAGGCCGCAGCCAACCCCACCGGTGATTCATGCGCTCCCCAGAGCCCGGGTCAAGGTAAAGGCCTGGCTGGAAGGAAGCGTGGATGTACACACAGTGCCCGAAGCCACAGCCCAGTGGCCCGAAGATAAGGCAGAGCTCCGTGCCAGGCGCTGCTGGCCCCGCCTGCCCACAGTTCTGGACTGCCCAGGCAGGAACACATGCCGAGGCGACAGTGGTGTTGTGCAGTCCCCCCACTGCTCCTGGAGAGGACAAACAGTCAGGGACTCCTCTAGCAGGGGACGAGTGTTCTCTACAAAGAGACCATCACGATTACACAAAACACCTTCCAGGCCAGATGCTCCATGTGGCCAGAGATGGCTTTGAGGCCGAAGCAGCCAAGGCAGGCCTGGAAGCGTCAGCATCGAGTGGACCGTGTCAGAGAAGGACACAGAGGACAAAGCCAAGTGAAGCTGGGAGGGGGCCGCACGACACCTGTATAAGCCAAAGAACCCAAGACAGTCAGGATTCCTTGCTTTCCAACTTTGGGCCTCTGAAACTATGAGAGTGGCCGTCTGGTGTCCTATGACCAGTGCGACAGTTGGTCACAGCCCTAGGAAGCAAGATCAGAGGCCCGCAAGGAGCCACGTTGGTATAGCACACAAGGACCACAGCCCCCCTCCTTGTGCTCCTTCCTGAAGGCCAAGCTCACAGAGACTGGTGGCTCAGTGACAGTGGCCACTTCCTGTCCCCAAAGAGCTATCACTGCCCTTATAGAGGCCTGGCACACAGACACCTGAGACTGCCACCACCTAAGGTCAGGGTATAAAGGGCAGAGTGACTTCTGCCCCGTTTGGTGGCCCTTTTCTCTTGAAGGTGGCTCCCCCTCCCTCTCACTCCAGAGCAGCTGGAGGGTATGGGCCTCTGTCTTCTCACACGCCAGCCTTGGAGGAAGGTGCGAGTCCCACAGGCGAGCGACACATGGAGCTGGGGGTGAGACCCTGGGAGCCACCGGGGCTCCATGCACAGAGAGCCCGCTCTCTCCTCAGCCTTCCTCTCGGCAGATGATGCCCCCGCCCTGGCCACCCAGCATGACTACAGCACATGTATGTGCTGATACCTGCAGTGTTAGCTGCCGAGGGCACAGCTGGTCCCTGTCTTGTAGTCTGTCCATCCCCGTCTGGACCCACCTAGCCACACACCCATCCACCCATTCATTCTGTCCATCCATCCATCCATCCATCCATCCATCCATCCATCCAACCATCCATCTACTTTGTCCACCCATCCATCCACTCTGTCCATCATCCATCTGTCCATCTGCCCATCTGTCCATTAATCTGTCCACTCAACAACCACCTGTCCACTCATCTATCCGTCTACCCATCCATCACTGTCCACCTGTTCACTTTCCCTCCATCATCTGTCCATCTCTCCATCCACCCACCTACCGCCTGTCCACCTGTCTGTCCATCCATCCTCCCCAAGGCCAGGCCCTTCCTCCCTGGCTCCCTCAGTCTCGTCTCTTGGTCTTGGTTTCCCATCACAGACCAAAACCAAAAATGAGCAAACCCAGGCACCCGGGGTGACAGCCCAGGCCCTGACAGGCAGCCACACGCTGCCAAGGACAGGTGACCACACCGCTCATTGCCACTGCTCTCCCAGTGCTACCCACCAGAGCTCCCTGCCCTTCTCCTGTCTTGAGACATGCTTCAGCCCTGCAAGCCTCCCATTGGCCCTGATTAAGCATCCGGGTCTCCGCTAAGCATCACAGGTCCTGGGCCACCTCTCCAAAGTGGCTGCCCCTCTCCCACCCCAGCTTTCTGTCATCGGGGTGTTTGTCATCCCACCTAATGGTGCATCACGGATGTAAATTGCTTACTGCTGTGTGCTCTGGCCCCATACGGTGGCACATAGTAGGACTGTGTGGCTTGGAGTCACCAGGGACATTCTTTTTTTTTTTGCCAAACCAGGGATTGAACTCAGGCCTTTGCACTTGCCAGGGACGCACTTATTCTACTGAGCCATGTCCCCAGCCCCATAGGGACATTCTTTGCCTTTGCTCCCAGAGTTAACCGAAATCCCACTGATGGGTGGGACAAGGGGGGGTCCATGTGTCCCCACTCTGGTCCCTGTCCCCTGCCTCTTATAGCTGAAAGCCCCGCGTCCTTGGGAAACTGTCATGACACTTCTTAGAGTACAGCTGCAAGGAGACATGAACGCTAATGCAGCAGTCGGTTGGGACTGTGAGGGGTGACAGAGGCTGAGGGCCTGGTGGGTAGGGGCAGAGGACGGGGCTGTACCCCTTCCCCTGGCGGGGATGGTGCCACTGATTCGGATGAGGAAGGCAGTGTCTGTGCCTGGGCGTCCACCCGGGATGAAATGACACATGCCACAGAGGCCATGCCAGGAGAGGCAAGGCCAAGGACACCTGGCCCGGCTCATCACCTGGCTCTTTGGGTGTACTTGAAACCGTCAGGCTGAAGACCCCCCAAGACGGGCTGTTCTGAGCCCCAGGTTGGCAACCCTTAGCTGTTGCGGCAGCTAGGGCAGTGCCCTGGTGTTGGTAATGGGGAGGGGGAGCCGGTGGCTACACCTGGGGGGTCGCCATGGCATCTACTCACTGTCTGTTTATTCCTCTTTTTTTTTTTTTTTTGGTGGAACCGGGGGTTGAACTCAGGCCCTTGTGCTTGCCAGGGAAGCACTTATTCCACTGAGCCATCTCCCCGGCCCCTCACTGTCTGTTTATTAAAAGCAGCATCTTAAGCTCCATAGGTACTTAGACATTTTGTTATTTTTATTCAATTTTTTTTTTTTTAAGTAATCAGGCATACAGTGAAAGGTGAGAGGACATCAGGTTTGAGGGCAAACTCTGGAGTCAGTGTCCCAGGGTTCTGTCCCAGCAAGGACACCTACCTGCTGCTGCAGTGGCTCTGGCTAAGTTGCTAACCTTCTGTGGGCCTCAGTTTCACCCCTCTAGAAAATGGGGATAAAGGAGCGCAGACAGTCAAAGGCGTGTTGTGAACATTAATGAGAAGATGCAAGGAAAGGTTGGGCCCACCCCTGGCGTGGAGGGTGGGCTCCAGTGTGTGGGGGGTGCCAGGTAAATCAGCTGTGCTAAAGGACCCCGGCTTTCCTTCCAGGGTGCCCTAGTTCCACGCTGGCATCTAGGGAAAGCCAACTGCCACCGCACAGCCAAGACAAAGGCCAGGTGTGCTGTTGGGGTGGCTGCCACTGCTGGCCTAGGAGTCAGTCACAGGAGGCACCCAGAACACATGCCAGGGAGGCTCCTGGGTGAGGCAGAGACCAGGAGGACACCCAGACCCCCTCGCCGTCCCTTCCCGCAGGGCTGGGCCAAGCCTGGGGTCACTGCTGCAGGAAACTGGCGCCTTCGGACAGCGAGAACACCAGTGCACACAAACCGACACCATGAAACCCCTGCTAGCCTGCAGTGCCTGGCTGACCCCAAGCCCTCCAAAGGAGAGGCCAAAGTTCAAATTCGCTGCAGGAATTTGGTAGTGGAGAGAAGGTGGTTTCCCCGCTCTGCAGGCATTCAAAGCACCTGGGGAGATTCTTTAACTCTCCATGCTGGGTTATGCCTGGTATCCATGCACCAAAGACACGTGGGCACAGGCACAGGGGAGGGTGGGGATTCCTTTGGGGTTCCCCAAGCGACTTCCACGGGCGGCAGAGTCAGGACCAACTGTACTAGGGTGCAAGGGAGGCGCACACAGGGAACACCACAGTGACCATCAGCCCGTCAAGCCTGACATCCCCCCAAGTCATTTCCTGTGCCCTGGCTACCCCGTCCAGTCCAGATGCCCCGCTAGGTCCCTGCTTGGGCCCACCCAGGGCTAATGTACACCCGCAGGGGGCCCCTGTCCTGGCTCCCGGCGCCGCTCAGGCTCCACGTCAACATCCCGCCGTTCCCTCCGTGCCGGGAGAAAGGGTTCCTCTGCCTTTGGTTAGGAAAAAAGTTTCACACCAGCAGCAGTGTGAAACGGGACAAGAAGGCAGCACGGGGGCCCCGGGACAGATGTCCACAGCACGTTTGGCCTCTCCCTCCCGCTGCCCCGCTGGCAGCCTGTCCCTTTAGGAATAGCAGATGCCACTCCCCGCCCCCACCCGACCCCCTGTACCCCAAGCGCTCAGTGTGGGGCGGGCTCTGCAGGGGCTCAGGTTAGGCTGCACCAGGGGAGGCGGCTGTGGACAGCCACCTCCTTCTTGGGGGCGTAGGGAGTGCAGGCCCGCCCGCTGCCCCTGCCCTCAACCCCGTTTCTGCAGTGCGTCCTTACCGCTCTGTCCTCTGTGGGTCCGAGTCCGGGCGGCTCTGAGGCGGCCCCGGGGCCCCCCACCTGTGCACTATCGAGGATGCCAGGCGCCTGGGCGTCAAAGGGAGGACTGGGGCTGGGGGGCAGCCCGGAGTCAGGGCTGTCCAGCTGGCCCTCGCGGCTCCGTTCCTTCAGGCCGCCCATGCCCTGCAGATGCAGGTGGCCCACCATGTCTGGGGGCGCGGGCGCCCAGCTCCGGGGGGCTCTGGCCCCTCACTCGGGCTCGGCGAGTGTGGGGGTCAGTCCTGTGCCCGCACCCTGCAGCCCAGCCTGGCTGGTCTCGCCCCACCACCCGCACCCCCTCCAGCACCTCCTTTTCTAGGCACCGCCCCCTCCCCTGGCCCCTCCCCGCCCCGCCCAAGCGTGTCCCCGCCCCGGAATGGGACCAACCCTGCGCTCAGCAACCGCAGGTCTCGGCCTGGGTGCAGCGGGCACCGACGTTCCCGGCTAGGTCCTCTGATGCCCCTCCAGGCTGAGGGTCTGTAACTCACCTTCCGGTCGAGGTGTTTAAATGTGCCCTCCCTTTTGTTTACCGTCGCGGAGGTCGCGGTCCTGCTCTAGTTCGTGCCTTGATTCTGCGGCTGCCAGGCCACCACCCTGAGCTTCCTGTGGAGTTTAGGGGCGTCAGGCGCGGGGCTTTTCCTCTGCCTCCCCGGGCTGCCTTGCCTGTGCCCTAGGGATTTGCGCACCTTGTTCCTCCTTTTCTTCTGCGCACAGAGCCTGCGGGCCAGGCGTCCCGCTGCCGGCCCTGCCCTCGAGGAGCACCAGCTGAGGAGACCCGTGGGCTGCCAGACTACGGGGCTGGGACAGGGGGGCCTGAGAGCCCGAGGTGGAGGACAGCTGGGTCTCATCAAGGGACAGCGACTTCCATGCCACACTTCTGGGACCTTCTGGAGGAGGAGGCCGGGCTCAGTTGGTGCTCACCTGGGCCGGACCAGCAGTGGGCAGCTGAGTTGCCCACCCCTCGGGGACAGAAGCGAGGGTGCTGCCTTCCAGATGGGGCTCGGCTGAGATCTGACCTCTGTGCCCACTTGCCCGGCTGCCTCCAAATGGCAAGGCCGCTTCACATCGGGACAGTGGGGGCCGGCCAAATAGCTCCGCGGATTAAAGTACCTGCAAGCAGGCGCAGGGGCCAGGAGTTCGATCCCCAGGCCTGTCGTGCTGGCCCCGCCCCCAGGGCGTGCTGTGGAGGCAGTGGAGACTGGGCTTGGGTGGTGGCAGGCCTGTAATCCCAGCTCTTGAGAGGCTATAAAGTAAGCAGATCACTACGAGTCCGATCTAATAGTGAGACCCTGAACACCCTGTAGACCTTTCCCTAAA
>NDGN011550565.1:3669-14491 GCA_002564285.1 Tympanoctomys barrerae | reverse complement strand
AGAAGCTGCCCCAAGACTGCATGAGGCTTTGGGGGGACACCTATACACAAACTATAACACTACCCAAATCACGCATCCAGGAAACAGAGACAGGAAAGAACCTAGAGCAGGAGCAGATGAGTACAAAGCCATCTTCAGAGTCACGTCCGCAGGAACCACTGAGGCTCATTCACAAGTGTGTCTTACTAATCTTCTTGGTCTCTCGCACGCTTTCTCTGGCTAAGAGGTACCATTTCTTCTACAGATCCTGATTCCTAGAGCATAGCGCTTTCTTTTGGCCGGGTGACTTGCCTTAGCATTTCTGACGTGGGAAGTCTCAGAGGCGAAACTGAACTAGAACTGCCTCTATCTGCCTTTGTGGGAAGGGATGTGTGTGTTGTGCGCAGAATTTAGCACTAACAGTTTGGCTTCGCTAGTGTTTATCTTATTTAGCACTTGAAAAGATGCGATTTCATTATCTTCTGACCCCTGTTGCTTGTGATAACAAGTCCTTAATAGCCTTGTGTTTGAGCTCTACATGGCTCTTGTGTCTTTAACGTTATTCTCTTTGACTCTCGTTTTCATCCATTTGAATATAACACCATCAGGCATGATCTTCCTTACATGGATGTTATTTAGGTGTTTTCTCACGTCTTGAATCTATGATTCATCAAGTTTGACAAATAAGCAACCACCATTTCTTGAATCTTTTTTCTTCTCTTTCATTAGCTTTACTCCTAGCCTATTGTGTTATAGACTACTTAGTATTTTTACATAGGTACCTGAGGCTCTTTTGAACATTCTTCAATTATTTTTTTCTTTTTTCTTCTAACTGGGCAATTTCTATTGCCTACCATCAAGTTCATTTATCCTTTATTCTGTTGCTTCTAAACTGCTATTAAAGCTGAGTAATGAAGTTTTCATTTCCATTATTGCTTTTTAGATCTAGAATCTCATTTAATTCCATAATTTATATACTTCTGGTAAAACATTTTGGAACTCATTAAAATCAGATTTTCTTTTGCTTTAACATATCTATAAGAATAATTTAAAAGATTTTACTAAGTACATCTTGTACATTGTTGTGAATTTTATTTTCTGTTGATTTCTGGGTTTTATTTATGCAGTGGCTCATATGTTCATATTCTTTATATGTCTACTGAAAGTTACTTGTTTTTTTGAAGCTAAACAATACATTTTTATTTATTTTATTTTATTTTTTGTGTCTTTAGTACAGGGTCTATAAGGTCTCACTGCACAGATTGGACTCATAGTGATCCTCCTGTTTTCAGCCTCCCAAGAGCTGAGATTATAAGTGTGCACCACTACACCTAGTCTCTGAACTTTATATTGAATGTTAGAGATTGTGGAGAAGACATTATAAAGGTTTTGATGTGATTGAGAGGCTTGGTGTCTCAGTGACTTTGTCTTCTTACAGAGACAAAATATTCAACACCCAACATTAAAGGGGAAAGACTTATTTGTCTTACAGTTTGTGGAGGTTTCAGTCCATAAACAGCTGGTTCCAAGGCAGGTTGGCATGACAAAAGGGCAACCGTTCATGGCAGTGAAAGATGCCAAAAGCAAGAAGAGGAAAAAGGTGAAACAAATCTCTTTCTGCCCCTTCCTTTATCCAGATTGCTAGGATAGGGCAGGACCAATTCAACCAGTGGACTGTTCCAGCAACCACTCAGCCTAAATCCCAGCACTCTTAATCCCAGCATTGTACTACAAATCAATCACCAGCTCTAGATTAATCGGCCTGTGAAAAGCCTGCCCCTCATGACTGCATGAGGCCCTGGGGAACAACCAGCCTCAAACCACAACATTGGGTTCATGCTTTTCTCACTCAGTTCTGTGGAAAACTTACACTAGTTTTCAACCCCTACTAACTTTGGTGATCACACTTTTTTTTGCAGATTGAACTCAGGACCCTGGGTTTGCCAGGCAAGTGCTTATTCTACTGAGCTATCTCCCCAGCCCGGTGATTAAACTTTGAATTTATTCTAAATATGTTTTGGGTGGCCTAAATGAGGCCAGGTTCATGTCATTGTCCTTATTTTTAAGACATGGACTTTTTTTGGTGTCTTGGCTAGATGCCAGGCATGCTCATGATGCACTGAGATATACTGGCATCAAAGAAGAGCACCAGTTCCTCACATTTCTCGTCCCATGGTACTTATCAGCCTCTGGTACCTGTGTTCTATCCTTAGCAACTTATCAGCTCCTGTATAGTAAGGTTTGGACAGCTTCCCCCATACATGGACAGCTAAACCTCCACTACAATATCAACCTACAGAAGCTTCTGTTTCCGTGGGTTTCTCTTCTCCAGCGACCACCTTCCTTGAGTCCCAAACCCACACCTCCATTTCCTCAGCTCACTGGGGCCATGCTGAGCTCGGGCTCCCACTCACTCCCTGTGTCAGTCAGGAGATGGCTGCAGTCATAAAGCTGGTGATCTCTTCTGGAGTCGCTCTCTTCTCAGGAACTGCAGCGTTGTGGTGATCTGTTACCCACTGCCTGAAAACCGTTGTCTCAGTATTTTTATATTTGTTTCCAGCAGAGGGGATGATCCAGCACCAGTTACTGCATCATGGCTAGAAGCCTGTGAAATGCATTTTTAATTTCCCAGACTCAGAATGAAAGAAAAACATAAAAAAGGAGAGCAACATGGTTATTGGATGCTCCAATAGAAGTTTAAATTCTAGAAGTTTAAATTCTCAGTCTTCTCTATGGAAAATGAAAGCACTTCCAGACTTGCCAAGATTAAAAAAAAAATAGTAAAAATAAATGAAAATGACCTTCTACGTGTCCTTTCCCAGAAAAGTGCTAGAGGAGGCACTTAGTAAAGTAAAGCAGTAAAAGAGGAACACCCAGGATTCCAAGCAGCAGCGGACCCTACTGTAGAAAGTAATATCAGAGAAAAGGTCCAGCATTGTCCTTGTGGAAAAGGATAAGAAAATGATCTATCAAGATGGGAAGAAAGAGGGGTAGTGATACAGAAAGGGGTTTCCAATGACATAAAAGTAAAGCTGACAGCTCATAACTATGGCTCAGTGCTTGGAGAACATAGGTGGGAACACTGAGGACCACAACAGTCAGCACACAAGTAGCTTGAAATAGCAGACCAAGGTAATTAACCCCAGCTAAGATAAAAATCACTGGGAGAAAGCTTACCTACATGTACACTCCCCAGCCTAATCAGAGACCAATATTTACAGACACACAATTCTTAAAATATTATTGATTGGTTTAAACAAGAATTGTGTGCAATGCCTTGAAAGGGCCATAGGTGGAGGGAGGCAGCTGTTGTGTTTTTGTGCAAGGGAGTCACTGTGTAATAGACAGGGTACAGATCTGTTCTACTCTAGATTGAGAATGCCCCCCAGAGGTCCCATACACTCATGTGTAGCTTTTGGGAGGTGAATAAGTCATAAGGCTATAGAGCCGGCTTGCTATTAGGTGGTGGGGATGCTCAGAAGAGGCAGGTCATGTGGGGTGGGGGGGTCCTGGAAGGGTGCCTCTCCCTCCATGGCTCTGTCTTTGTCTCTCTCTGCTTCCCACCCCAGGACATGAGCAGCTTCTCTGTGCTACGCCCGTTCACCACGCCACTCTGCCTTGGAGACAGCTGGACATGGGCTATAATTACGACCCCAGATAAGCTTCTCTTTCTTTAAGTTGGGGGTGTCAGGTACAGGTCCTAGCAATGAAGGAAGTGGTTATGACAATGTGCTTCTTCCCAATTATGTCTGTCTTGGTTACTTTTCTCCTATTGCTGGGACAAATATCTGACACCCAACATGTAGGAAGGAAAGGTTTATTTAGCTCACAGTTACTGGAGGTTTCAGTCCATACTCTGCTGGCTCCAAGGCAAGAGGTAGCAGCTCACGGTGGCAGAAAACAATGAAAAGCAGAGGAGTAGCAGCAGCTGAGGCACCCACCAAGCCTCTCTCTCTTCTTTCTACCCTGATTGCAAACACAGGAGTTACTCTGAGAAAGTGGCGGCGTGAAGATCCGAGCTCCTCCAAAGTGGGGCAGCAGCATCTACCAAGCTCCTCCAAGGAAGAGGCACACAAAAGCCTCCCTCAACCCCGTATATACCCTTTTCCTGATGAGGCATTCTAGCGCTGGACCACCCTACCCTAGGGTGAGGCCCCACACGCCCTGGAGCATGGAATCACCAACCAGATCCAGTGAAGCTTCTGACATCTCAAGTTGACACAATGTATCAACCACCACAATAGCTCACTGAAATTCTGGTTCTCACACAGCCAAACTGAGATAACACGGGCAGCATATTTTAAATTTCAGAGCCTTTCTTTACCCTTACGTAAAATACATGTGCTTTTATCATATTTCCCCATGAAACAAAATAAAATGTTGAGTTCCATACTAATAATGACCCTACATACATTCATTCCCAGGGTTCTCTTCTCCACTTGTTCAGACAAATCCTTTGCAAGAAAGAATGGGAGAATAAGAGCTGTTGCAGGCCATTTTCTAACCCAGCACCCCCCCTCACCCAGCCTCCTTCCTAAGCAATGTGCACTCTGTGCCTCTACTCCCAGTGCTCAGAGAGCCATTGTGGTGGTTGATGCATTATGTCAACTTGAGATGTCAGAAGCTTCACTGGATCTGCTTGGTGATTCCATGCCCTGGAGCATGGGCGCCTCACCCTAGGGTAAGATGTCCCAGCACTAGAGTGACTCAAATACTGCTCCAAATCACACTGAGTCCAGGGCTGGCTGGCCCAGACTTCCATCTTTCACTATCATGTCCATTTTTTTCAAATTCTAGTCTTCTGTGTAGCTCCATGGTTTCCAATTAGAAGGCATGATTCCATTAGTGTCTGGCACGTTTCACTGCATAGTTGCTTGTTTATGTATCTATGTCCCATGGAAGAGGGTAGGGGCCAAAACATCGCTTCAATTCAATCTGACCAATATTTATTTGATGAACAGCTATTTCATGCCAAACACTGTGCATGTTAAGAGTTGAAGATTGAGGATGATTAGACTCATGTGTTCACTGAAAAATGTACATACATTATATTAAAATTTTAATAAGCACCGTATGAATATGGTACAGTCCCTTCCCTTATTACATCTCTAGAATGGGGAGAGGGGACAGGCATGTGTAGAGAAATTATAAAGTTTAAAAAGGCCTAAAGTAGGGGAAATACATGGTGGCATCATATCAAAACAAAGGGACATTGACCTGGGTCTGAGACTTGGGGATGGCTTCTTGACAGAGAGATTTCCAAACAAAAAGCAAATAAATAGTAGCTTCCTACGAGGTTGGAGAAGAGAGCTCACAACTGGGGAAAGTCCCAGTCGCATGCACTGTAGGATAGACTCAAGAGCAATAAGCTTTCCCCTTTACATGGAGAAGATATGGGAAGCCACAGTGGCACTGATCAGAACCCCGAAGGGTAAGTCGCTTCTGGGTACTACTTCTAATCTGAGTCAATAAATTAATGCATTGATTAATGACCATCCTTAGTCCTAAAAGAGTAACTATAGTTGCAGCTGTAATGATTTTTTTTTCATTTATATATTTGATACAGGGTCTCACTCTACAGCTTGTACCCACAGTGATTTTGCCAGTTTCAGCCCCCCAGGGCTGGAATTACAGGTGTGCACCACCTTGCCCAGATTTGGTTGCTGGTTCAGTGCACACCAGGGGCAGGGCTGGCAGAGCATGTGGGAACCAAGGATTGAAACCTGGTCCTTGTGTTTGCCAAAGTAGGCGCTTAGTCTGCTGAGCTATCTTGCCAACCCTGTAGTGATTTTAATTCAGCAGGATTTATGCATGTTACCTAAATCTTAGGAGTTTTTATCATTGAAAAAGTATGGACTGCTGGAGAATAGCTCAGCAGCACAAGCACCTGCCTGGAAAGCACAACGTCTTGAGTTTGATTCCCAAAACCAAAAAGAAAAAAAAAAAAAGCAGGGATTTATTTCACTTTAAAAATATTACAAAATAAAAATTAATACTTTAGAATTTGCTCATTTTTAGCCCTATTCTAGTCTTCAATTCCATTTTTTTATCAATTCAATTTGTCCAGAAAAGTAAAACACAGAAACTAGAAGATTAGGAAGTGTGTTCTTTTATTCTTTCTTTACTGGAGGACCAAGCCTTCAAAACAAAATACTCTTAAATTTAAAAAATAATAATTTCAGTTGGGCTGTTATTTATAAATGCACTGGTCAGTTTCCAAAGAAGTCAGTGCAGAGCACAACTGAATGATGCAAGCAAGAGCCAACACCAAAGAAAGTGGCTGGGCGGAAAGGGAAAGTTTGCTAAGTGCCATCGGTGGACTCACCCTGTGTCCCAAGGGATCTGGGGTGGGGGAGGGGACACTGCTGCACTGCAGAATGAGCCTTAGAGGCACTGTAGATCAGTTCTAGGCAGACAAGAGCTAGTAACTCTTCAGCTCATCCCTTTCTTTATTCTTGTCCTAGCTGCCCTGGGCTAAGCTCTCATCATCAGATAGCTGGATAATTGAATCGTCATCCTACCCTGGCTTTCTCCTGCCAGTCTCTCCTCACATGCCAGCAGGATGATCATTCCATGGTATGCATAGTCTAGGTCTTTCCTTGGGATTTGTCTTCATTGCACCTTCATTTTAATTTTCTTGAATCATTTATTTATTTATGTATTTATTTATTTATTTAGTACACAATCTTGCTATGTAGCTCAGAGTCATAGTGATCTCCTGTCTCAGCCTCCCCAGCACTGAGATTATAAGGATGCACCACCACACCCGGTTTTGGGACGACATACCATGTGGTACTGGGGGTCAAACTCGGGTGCAGGCAGGTGCTTAGACAACTGAGCTATCTCCCCAGCCCTTCACTTTCATTTTTGTGAGATACTTTTGCAATATATAGAAATCTAGGTATAAGTCTGTTTCCCCTTCAATTCTTTAGTTACTTTATCCTACTGTCTCGTAGTTTGCATCAGCTCCAACAAGAAGGTTGTCTTTCTTAAGCTGTATTTCCCAGTGCATAATGCATAGCTCCTCTGGATACTTTCATAATATTCCCTTTGTCATTGATTTCAAGAAAATTGGTCATGCTGCGTCCTGGTCTGTCTCAAGCACTAGTGGGTTTTCTTCAGCTTCTTTCTGTTTGGGATTCTCTGACCTTCTTAGATGTCCGTTATTATAGCTTTCATTAAGTTTTGGGGAAAAAATTGGACCTATTTCTTTGAAAAACTTTGCTTCTCCTTTTTCTGGATCTCCAGTTACATTGGTGGCAGGCTCTGTGAAATTCTTCCACAGCTCACTGATACTCTGTTCATTTTATTTTCAAGCTTTCTCTGCTTCATTGTGGATAATTCCTATTGACTTGTCTCTAAGTTCACTAATCTTTTCCTCTGTAACATCTAATCTGCTGTCAGTACACCAAGTGTATTCTATGCGTCCGACATTCTTTCATCATACAAAGTTGAATGCACTGAGCTGGTGATGGAGTCTGGACGTGGTGGCACATGCCTGTAATCCCAGCATTAGAGAGGGACAAATCAGGAGGATCACTACAAGTCTGAGCTGCATAGTGAAACCCTGAAAAAAAAACCAAAATCAAATTTATTTTGGATTTTTTTCATGTTTATTATACCTCTAACATCTTTTCTCTATCTTCTTGAACATATGGAGTGTAGTTATAGCTGCTTTGATTTTTTTTGCCTATCAATTAGATTGTCTTTCTCCTTTCATTTATGCCTTTCCATTGCTTGATATTTTTATCTTTGCTATGGATTTTTTCTTCTTTGACCCACCTAGTCCATTTTTACCAGGGTGCTAGACATTGATGGCTCTAGTGGGATCCAGCATTTTTCTCTACTCTTATAGAGTCTTGAGATTTGTTCCTGGACACTATTACAGTACTTGAGAGCATGAAGATTTTCTCAAGTCTTGCATCTAAAGATCAATGGGTGCCAGGTTAATTTGTCCCTTTGATGAGACAACAGTACTCAATCAGATGCTGTGCATATTATGGGGTCTCTCGTAATGACAATTTGGAATATGGTGGTCTCGAGGCTTATGTACCTCCAGGAACTTCTCTGTCTACACCATACAGATATTTTTTTTTTGGTCATAGGTAGTTTTCTTCAATGCACACAATGATTATTTCTCATCTTAAGACACAAGGACTTCTCTATAAAAATCCAAAGCTCTCTCTGTTGAGCTGTCGCCTTCCTGGGATGCAGCTCATAGAATCCCAGCCATGGTGGTGTCCATAACTTCTCAGTTCTTTGCCTGAATCCCTAGAATCACACGGGTTCACCCTTGCTTCACTGCAACTGCAAATCCTCTCAGACAACAGAGGGAAGTGTCACAGATTTGGCCACTGTGTGTCCCTTTTTCAACAGCTCTTGTCCTGCACTGCTTTTATCAAATATGTGAAAACCCACATTTCACATGCTTTACCCAGTTCCTTAGCTGTGTAACATGGAAGGATACATTCAGTTCTTCTCGCTTTCTTATGGCCTGGAGTCCCTTACTTAAACTGTTGGTAGCTTCCAAATGCTTTAGGACATAGATAGTCTAGTCTCTGAGCATACTTCTTGTTCGAGCTCCTGTCTACTTTCTCCTGTGTCATGAACCCCAGCTGCATGTGAACATTTACAGCACGGGTTTTTTCATGAAACCGTGTACATTTGTGCTGTGCTACACGACTCTCTCTGTTCTAGAGGTTCTTTGCTCTCTGCCATGGAGCCAGAACACCTGCCCGAATCTTTGCAATCATCTCCAATTTCTTTTTCCCAAACCTGTCTACATCCCAGAGGGAGGATGGCTAGTTGTACTGGGTAGAGATGGGTGTTCAGCAGTTCATTGAACAAGTAGCAGAGACTCAAGGAAATGGGAATTCTCATGCAAGATACAGTTTGGCCTCGATCTTTCATGAAAAATAGAACTCTCTCTCCAAGTCTTGAGACCTAGGGACACAGCCTTAAAAATTGCCCCTCTCCAAGGCAGCTTGAGATACAAAACCCTGACTTTCTTCCTGAGCCAGGCCCTGTCCATCATGGCTCCATCCTGTAGCTGCTGAAATGGGGAATTGCACGGCAGGGGGTAGCCTATCTTCCTCCACCACCTACTTCTATGTTTTGAAGGGCAGGACTCCTCCTCCCCCATGGGAACCCATCCACTTGAAACTCATCGGCTACCTCTGTTTGGCTGAAAGGCAACATTCCATTTTATATTTCTTGGCTTGACTTGGGCAGCCAAGGCAAAGCCAGTAGATAGAAGTGAAAGGAATTTCATTGCTTTATGGTTTGCAAGAAAGCAAATCCTTTTATTAGAACCCTGGGTTGACAGGGAAGCTTGGTAAGAAAGGAGACCTCTCTACAGTCCTCTGGGATCTCCCTGTCTTTGAAGAAAAATTTTGTTTTGAGATTCAAAGGCTGAGAAAGAGATTCAAGTAGCTCCTTCCTTACTGAAGAATAAAATGTAAAAAAGCTATATCGTAATCACCAAAGAGTATCCCCACTGCCTGCCAGGTTGGAGGAGATAAAATAGAGGAGCTGCTAAGCTTCAGCCACCCCTCACCCAGCAGGGACTGCTGTGTTGTCCCCACTCAGTAAAAGGACTCACACGTGTAAACATCACATTGTCTCCCCAGGGTGAGAAACTGATACAAGGAATAAGGCCTAAAATGTACAACAGATATTGGGAGAAGGGAAGAAATTGTTCAAAAGGAAAAAGGAACTAGGATTGAAGAAAAGGAAGAGGAAGGGGAAAGGAAAGAGAAATGCAACATAGTTATAGTACTGATATCGCTTTAGTTCACTGAAAAAGGAAGGTTTGTGCTAATATCAATCGGAGAATTTTTATGCCCCCTTATTTTGTGCTCTGAGTAGCTGCTTTAAAGACAGCAATATTCAGTGCATAAACTATTGCTATTCTCCTATTATCTTTTCTATGTATTTGATACAGGGTCTGACTCAGTGATCCTCCTGTCTCAGCCTCCTCTGCACTGAGATTATAGGCATGCGCCACCATGCCTGGTTTCAGGGCCAGCCACAACATGCCTAATGTTCCAGGGCTGATGTGGCATGTGGTGCTGAGGATCAAACCCGGGCCCTTGCACTTGCCTAAGCAGGTGCTTACTCCACTGAGCTATCTCCCCAGCCTTCTCCTTTTATCTTCTTCTGAAATTTTGTTTTATTTTTTCCCCCATAAAATAAATCAAAAGGTGACTTGTGACGTTGGGAGCTCTGGCAGCGCCAGCTGTGCTGTGTGTTGCGCCTGTCCGCAGCCTTTCCCCGAGCTTCACTCACTCCTGATGTGTCTCGCTCTAACTCTTCCTGTGGGGAAAGGGACTACATCTGACAGGCTCCCAAGTGCCTGCCCAGAGCTCACCTTCTGACCTCATCCACTGTGATGATGGTTTAGGGGCCTCAGGATTCCTTGTGGAGAAAGCACATGAGCCCCAGAAGGAAGGTCTCAGGTGAAGTAACAGCAGCATATCGGGGGGACCAAAACCCCACCTCATTCGCTACTTCCGTTCTCCCAGGGGTCCCAGAAAGTGAGGATAGGAGGACCGACCCCACACCCACGGATCCAAAGCAAGCTACTATAAAATGGCCTTTCTTTGCAATTCTAGGATGGAGCAAAGCCTTCCAGTACAAGAGAGGATGAGTGTCCTTATAAGAGTAGCCAGAAGGCTGGCTGGCAGAGAGGCGCTGAGAAGGCAGAGCCACAAAAGGAAAGGCTGACTGATGAGCTACATTGCTTACAAAGGTTAAAGCAGCCGGAACTTCCTGATTTTTCTGGCTCAGTCTCTCTCTCTCTCTCTCTCTCTCTCTCTCTCTCTCTCTCTCTCTCTCTCTCTCT
>NDGN011550562.1:2271-16956 GCA_002564285.1 Tympanoctomys barrerae | reverse complement strand
AGGAATAAAAATAGATAAAGAAGAAGTTAAATTATCTTTATTTGCAGATGACATGATACTTTATTTGGAAGACCCCAAAAACTCCACCAAGAAGCTTCTAGAATTAACATGGAAATTCAGTAACATAGCCTGGTTATAAAGTCAATACCCCAAAGTCAGTAGCATTCCTTTACACAGACAACAAACACACTGAGAGGGAAATTATACAAACAATGCCTTTACAGTAGCATCGAGGAAGATGAAATACCTTGGAATTCACCTAACTAAAGAAGGCAAAGATCTTTTCAAGGAAAATTATAGTACTCTTAAAAAAGAGATAGTAGAGGATTTGACAAAATGGAAAGATATTCCATGTTCCTGGATAGGAAGAAACAACATTGTGAAGTTGGCCATACTCCCAAAATTGCTGTACAGATTTAATGCAATCCCTATCAGACTACCACCAGCATACTTCACAGAGCTAGAGAAATCATTTCTAGAATTTATTAATTTTTATGAAAGAAAAATGAAGTAGCACATCTTGCCATATATGACCTGGATGCTGAACTTTTAACCACAGGGCGTAATGTTTTCCCTGCTAGATTTCGTATTAGCTTCTGTTCTATTACTCTGTATTCCCCTATTTGTTACTTTTGGAATAGGAATATCTGTTTCATGCCATTGAATAATTTTCTTTGCATTTGTATATGTTTGCATCCAAGTTTCCCTCAAATCTCAAAAGAAACTTTGGACTTGTACTTTTCGAAATGCTGAAACTGTTAGGCTTTTGGTGATTCTTTAAAAAAAAATATTTATTTATTTATTTGATACAGGGAGTTGCTATGCAGTTCAGAGTTACAGTGATCTTCCTGTCTCAGCCTTGCAAGAGTTGGGATTACAGACTTACACCACTATTCCTGGTATCGGGGCCTACAGAGCATGCGTGCAGTTCTGGGACCAGCAGGACATGTAATATCAGAAATCGAACTCAGGTCCTTAAGCTTGCCAGGCAGGTGCTTAGAATGCCGAGCTATGTCCCCAGCCCCAGTTTTGACAATTTTTGCATCTGGCCTACATGTTTTTTGTATAAAAGGATGTACATGTGTTTTGGGTGCCAAGGCAAGATGTTATAGCTTGTGGCTAGATGTCCTCAAAAAATATCATGCACACATACATGGGGTTTTTCAAGGCAGCTGGATCTAAAGTACACAAGATTGGGATTAATTCATGATATAATGCTAACAAAAAGAGCCCTAAAATTAAGGCTATGAATACTACTGATCCTAAGAGGCCTGAATAAAAATAGAAGGGATAGAAAGAGCTATAAATATACCTTGTTGCTTTGATCCCTTTGGCCTGCCAGGAATTGTCTCCCCTCTGTAATGTCTGTGTGAAGCCTTTGTGTCATTCCACCATGTTGTGGAGCCAGCTGATTGTGGAATGAGACCTCTACAAGCTCTGAACTAAATATACCTTAACTTCGGGTATAGTGCATTTTGTCTCAGCAATGAGAGAAAAATAACTAAAAATTGCATTCAAGCTTTACAGAGACACAAATTATTTGAAAACAACATTATTGCTTCAAGGTAATTGAATGAAAGAGAAGCTGAGGGTAAGCTCATCCAAACAGGTGAATAAAGCTAAACCATGAAAGATTTGTCAATTATATTAAGGTTAAATACATCTCTTGATAAATTCACAAATAGTTATACAATATGATGTGAAAGCTGAGAGTCAGAGATAGAGAGTTATTGTGACAAAAAATGGCAATTCAGAAAGAAACAGACTTTTGAATGCATTTCAGGATTTCTGTCCAAATGCAATTGCATATGCACATGACGTGAGTGATCCTTCATATAGATAGAGAGTTGAAGTAACAGACTTGGGAATCCAACCAGTAACTTACATAAAACTGTTCAATTAAAAAGTTAAATAAATTATATATAAGTTATATTTCTTGTAAGTTTATAAGAAATAAGATACGTTTCAACAAATAGTGTTGGGACAACTACTATGCAGAAGCAAACATTTTACTTCATACCAATTATAAACATAGTTATTTCTGATGGACAACACTTCCAAAAGTAAAATACTAAAGTTTAGAATTTTTAGAGGTATATATAGGGGAAGATCTTTAGAGACAGAGAAAGCCTGAGCTATTATTGATATAATGGGGTTCAGCAAAGTCAGAAACTGTGAAGTTCTTAGAATAAAAAATAAAGAGTAATGTTCCATAACACTGATCAGTACAATGATGTTTTTGGATTATACTTCAAAACTAAGACAAGGGCAGTAAATATAGACAAATAGGATTACTCAAAGTAAAGAAAGCAGCAAAGGAAACAAACAATAGACTGAAGATACAAACTACTAGGTAGAATAAAATATTGTCAAACTGTGCACCTGAGTAATATTTTCTGGTGTTTTAGTACAGACAAGTTTCCTTATAGTTAATAATATTTTTATTTAATACTTCAAAATGATGAAAACAGGGGATTTAGAATTTTCTCTTTTAAAGAAATTATGAATCATTGATGTGATGGGTATACTCAACACAAATATACACATATGGAATTGTTGTATTATACCCAACAAACACGTGTAATTGTGCATCAACTAAAAATAAAATATAACATAAGATGCATTTGCACTTGGCCATTTTTGGTTAGTATTCACATATGAATCAAATTTTCTCTTTTAAGTCTTTACAAATGATGCATTAATGCCTAATTTCTCTGTGTCTCCAAAGCATCGTGCCTCAAACTTTTGTTAAAACTCCATACCATGGGTTAAATATTTCAGTCTGATATTCAGTTTATTCTGAATAAAGCTTGGTTGATCATCTCCAATGTTTTTATAATGAAAAGATAAATACTGTATGCTCCCTGACACTATGGTCCCTCCAATATTGTTCTTTCTTCTAGTGATTTTCAAATGATATTATTTCTTTTTATTGCAGCGCTCCTACTGGTGCCAGCATCTTTCTTTTGCTGATCAAGTGGCTGCAAGAATGTGTCCACGATTCAGGGCTGCTGAAGAAGCACCAGGCACTGGGCTATGTTGTGCACCTCAGCTTCTGCTCTAGGTTTTGCTTCTTCTTCACAACTTACTGAAAAGCAGAGCAAAGCCACCTTCCCACCCTCAGTCAGCACTTCAGTCTTGTCTAGGATTTCTTGGGAAACCAAAGCCAGCCCTCATGCACGGAATAGTTGTTTTCCAAGGGGGTAAGAGACAAAACTTTTGTAACTTTGTTCCAAAAGTTTAGAGGAACCTGGCTTCTTCCATCCTAAGTTTTCTAAGTGAGTGGCAGCAGACCTTCCTAGTCACATAGATCCTGAGTGACTGGGCCCATGGCAGTTTTCTTTATTTTGCTCCACACTCAAACATGGCAGTTTTTCTTTCAATTACCCTGTGAAAATGGTAAACAGGAATTTGGGTTTCATAGCTTTTTAAAAAATAAAAATAGTTTATCAGGCATCATTTCATGCAACCAGGCCTTTACTGCATCATTAGGACACTTCTAGAGGTCATAAAGTCAATCAACTATAGGCTGTATTTTTCATCTTGTACATAACTTTAATGGCTTAACAAGCCTACAGTATTGTTTGATGTGTTAATGAATTTTGTGTATTTTGTAGGAAAATAGCAGTGCATTCAACAATTTTGCAGGGCCAGCCAAATAGTTTAGCGGATTAAAGTGCCTGCAAGCAGGCACTGGGGCCAGGGATTTGATTCCAGGGTGCGCAGAGATGGAAATTGAGACTGGGCATGGTGGTTCAGATCTGTAATCCCAGCTCTTGGGAGGCTGTAAACAGGTGGATCACTATAAATGATCTAATAATGAGACACTGAATACCTTGTAGATCCTTCCCTAAAATAGAAAAAAAAATTGCAATTGAGGCCTAATAGTCACTTAACCACCTCCAGAATACCCGTGAATTAGAATCATAAATCAAACTATACCTATTTTATATTAGCAAAATACATTAAAAACATGATATAATAAAGTGATGAGGAAAATAATTTTAAGGATCATATATTTTAATATATCAGATATATTTTACAGTAAAGACATGTTCTCTAATGCATATGTTTGTGAATTAGACCCATAAGAATAGGATATTTAACCCATTTCATCACAATGAGACAAATTTTATATGGATGTAAGAGTTAAATATATTATTAGATTATATAATGCATTTCTATTTATTTATGTACATATGTATTTAGTACAGGGTCTCACTACACAGCTCTGACTCATAGCGATCCTAGTGTTTCCAGCCTCCCAAGTACTAGTTTTACAGGCACTCGCCACCACAATCAGTCTTAATCGCCACCTCAGTGTGTCCCGGGGGTGGAGCTGGCACAGCAGGCTTGGGGATCAAACCTTGGTCCCTGCATCTGCCTAAGGAGGCACTTTAATCCACTGAGCTATCTGACTGACCATCCATTTATTTTATTAGTGAAGTACTCTATGAAAAAGAGACAAACATCATTAAATATTTAAAAATATAAATTATGCTGAAGTATTTTAGTATATGAATGATTGCAGTTAATTAGAACTTTACAATATTCTATTATTAATTCACAATGAAATAAAATATTTGAAAAGACAATTAAAATAAAAATACAAAAATTGTTTTGAAAATCCTCACCAAGTCCAAGCAATTTAGCTAATAACTCAATTCTACACTTTCTGGAAATTTATATAATAGAAAGTGGAATATGAAAAAATTAGAATATGAAAAAGGAAAGTAGGATGATCTCTACTTATAAATGTAAATGAGAAAATTTTACATGAAATACAATGAGTTTATCCACAAGCAAAACGACAATGTGCCACGTGCAAGGGTGCGGTCACATGACCAGAAGACAGTGCAACACTAGCAAGCCGCCCCCTACAGGTCACTAGCGTCGCAGTTCTGATGAAACACAAGGCTTCCTTGCTTGAGCTTGTAAAACTCAAGAATCAACATTATTAAAAGCAAACATTCTAAATACTGCCTTGTAGATTACCATAGAAATATTTCCCACACGTAAACATTTGATTGTTTCTCTGGTGTGAGGAATTGAAAATGCAAATAAGGACAAAAGTGTATAATAGGTATTGTGAAATAGGAAAAAAGGTTTCCAAAGAAATGGATACTGGAGAGGGCAATAAAAATGATGAAAGAAAAACTCTGAATAAGGAGGGAAGAATGGTGGAAAGGAGGTGAAGAGATTGGGGGGAGCAAAAGGGATCAAGATACATCATGTGAAGGTTCCAATTCCCCATGATGAATATCAGCATCATGATCATTTGCATTATACTGATAAACTTAATTTAAAAAAGGGAAAACTAACAAAGAGACATAAAGAAGACAAAGACCATTAAGCAGAAGACAAAAGCAATAACCATAAAAGGAAAATATATTGGATAATTTAAGAGCATAGACAAGGCATAGAACTTTAATAAAACTATTGCAAGTTATAAATCAACAGAAATTATAGTGATGTATGTAATAAAATATGCCAAAGCAATTCTGTAAGTATTAATTGTTAAGGAAAAAAAGCAAATAATAAAAGAGAAAATGATTAAAAGTTGTAGAGGGCTTTTTAAAAGCATGTCTGAGTGGTTGAGAGTATACAATAATGAATTTAACTGCTTAGAAATCAAAATCACAATCTGAAATTATTGCACTGTTAATAAAAATGTAGGAAAGAAAAGACATGCAATCCTGGTACTATGAAATTATCAGCTTGTCAAATCTAAGACTAAACATGAAAATTCAGCATCTACCATTAACAATCAATGTGTCAAAAACTATAAGATATATTATATTCCCAGTAACAAATAATATATAACACTATTGTTGAAGACAAATTTATTAAAACAAAACACTAAATAAAATCTATTAAAATAATGATAATATTTTGATAGAGACATATATTTCCATTAAGACACTGCAATAAAAATTTTGGCAAAATTTGACATGAAATAAAAGTGGACATATGTAATCTTTGACTATGCAAGGCAGGCTTTCAAAATAATAACAAATAATAAGACATATCACAAAGACATAGTAAATAAAATACTAAACCATTATAGACTGCAAACTTGTTACTGTATTATACACATATATTGGATTAAGACAGTATTCTCAATATATAGTTCCCCAACTAACACATTAGAATCCCTTGGAACTTGTTATATGTATGAAGACTTCAACCTGTGTTGTTTTTTTAATATGCACACTGGACTACTTATTCAAATTAATTAAATTGATTTCCCAGATTTTCTGTGCCTGCAGGTAATGGTTAGAAAGGAGCCACATAGCTTTTTGTATGACATTTTAGAGGACAAAATAAATCTGCAGCTATTCTGTAGTTCAGGCATTTTGCCACTGTTGGCTCCGCTCACTTTCTGAAGCCATTCCTGGGCCCGGAGCTGCTGTCCCACTCCATGTGTCCTGCTGAGGCTCTCCAGATCATGAACAGGTGTGCCAATATGTGTGTATTTGCATGAGTATTTATGTCAAGGATGTGTAACAAATATCTGGTTCTCTGACTGAACAAGAATAACAGAAGCAGTGTCTAACTATTCTGATGAAAGACTCATCTCTACACAGCATGGGGGAGCCCTGAGTGAAGAAAATTGACTCAAGTTTAGGGTGGAAAATAGATGACAAGCTCACAGTAAACAGCAACCTTCAGGAAGATTCATGATATTTTGAACACAAAACTGTAATATCAATGTGGACAATATTCTAACTTTTCATAACATTGGATTGATAAATATTTTAAACAAAGTCTAAGACCATAAATCTAGTAGCAAGGTATGAATGATGGATTTGAATCAATAAACTTAAAATTCTGTTCAGTGAAATGCATAATAGACAGGTAGCAAACTATTTTTAATATTTCTTACTGCTGACAAGTTGAAATATTAAAATATTAGCCTGTGTGGTAAAATGATAAAATCCAATAAGTAGCATATATCAACCATAAGCTATAGAAATTGCAAATATAAATTATTAATAATTTTTGGAATATAATTACTAGAATATATGCAAAACATTAAAAATATGGGTGTACAAATTAATGTGGCCCAATATAATTCTATCCAAGTATTTCAATAACCATTATAATGATAAATTTCTTCAAGGTGAATTCTTTAAGTCAAATACAGTTTATGTTTTCATCACTACCTACCTGAGAACTTGGATTAATAACTTTTCTGTTATTTGTTCCACAAAGCAAACTTGAGGTGTCAGAAGAATTGAATGTTGCTGGAGAAGGTGTGGGATGAGCTTGACTCCAAATGCATTTTGATTGTAGGCTGAACTCAGTTCTTTACAGCTGTGGAACTGAGTTTGCCCTTTCTTTGCTATCACAGGGATGCTTTCAGCTTGAGGAGGCTGGCTGAGTCTTGATCCTTCTGTGATTTCTGAAGATTGCAGTGAAAGGGTGATTTTTTTTCTCACCCTGCTGTTGTTTCTACCAACTGGGCACATCTTTGCCTTCTTTGTCCCATGCTTTCCTCTGAGATTCAATTTTGTGTCTGCATATTCTGAGAATCAAGACACAATTGCATTGCCTTCACTCAGATAGTTTCTGTTCTGAATTTAGTTGTTTAGAAAAGTTAATTTAATCCCCAATGTCATTTCACAGAAGTACCCAGACCCATGATAAATCGAGTATGTGGAAGACTTGCGAGTTGGAACATGTTACAGTTTCGGCAAGCATAACTCTTGACTTCTAGCATATTAGCAGAAATTAAAAAATAAGGCCCAGCAGTCATACATCACATTATAAACTTGAAAAGTGTTTTTGTTGGGAATACAAATTCTTGCATCTAATTTTAAAGAACATTTTAATTTTGTTTTTTCATGAACATATGCATATATAATGTACGTGTGTGTGAAAATTTTATGGCATATTAGTTATGCAATAATGTGTATTCATAGCACACAGCAGAAGAATAAAGAAAGATGAAATAAGAGAACTGGTATCCTGATGAAAGTGGGCCACATACTGAACACTGTGGGCAAAACAACCACACACATCAGAAAGAAGAAACCCTTAAAGGAACAAAAGTAAATCTTCGTGAGATCACAAGAAAACTAAGAGAAAAATGAGGTCAAATAATAATCGTCCATTTTCTTCTTAACTTTAATTCTTTTACTTTTCTACCTTTCCCTCTCAGTTCAAACCTATATTTAATCTTGTGGTCATAGCCCTAAGAAGATAGGAACAGATAGAAGTCAAAAACAAATAGCACATCGTCCTTTCTGATTTTGAAAAACTAGACATTTTTTCTGATTTATTTTGTGGTAGGGTGAAGAAAACTGATGAGATCTGAACATGGCCAAGTTTGAGAATTGTGGACATATATGGAAATGCATGGAAAAATAAAACAGGTGGAAAACTACTGCCCCCTAGTTTTCAAAGTCTTTGTCCTGTTGAAGGACAGCAGAAATAATTTGAGTCAGAGGTTACTGAAATATTTCTTATTAGCACCAGGATATGTAATGAGATGTCAGGTCCAGCTGCATGGGGCCAAATGAAACAGGCACAACTGGGAAATTGAGTCAGCAAATTGAAAGGAACATGGGAGTGCAAGTGAAATAACTGTGGAAGCCACCTGTGCGCATTGCCGTCAGGAACACTTGGAAAACAAACTTCCATGTTTCAGTTATCTTGTCACTACATAGGATTTCAAAGACATGTAACAATTTAAAGTTGCGGGGAACCTCATAAAGGGTAGCAGCTCTTACATGTTTCCATTAAAATGATGTAGTAAGATCTAGAAGTCAAACTAACTAAAATAACTCTTAGTAGGAAATGTGCTCATTTGCAGCATACACTATTATACACAAAGGTTTTTAATAGGCATTTAGACTCCAGTATCAAAAGTGTCAATTCAATATTTACTAAATTTTACAATGTGCTGTTTGGTATGATACTCCTGATAGCTAATATGGATTTTCAAGGTTGAGGGGGTAATAAAAGTGTGTTTCATAATAACTAGTTTTCACACAAAATTATTTCAGAAGCTTAAGAGATAGTAAAGGGTAGCTGAAGAATGGCCACAAATTCTTTATTGCTAATGTATGTCAATATGAAATCCAAAATCTCTCCAAATCTATGCTTTGTTTCATTACTATGACACCAACAGGAACCTCGCCCAATGGAAGCATTCTCTCTCCTAGTGTGTAAACAATATCTTCCCTATAAAAATATATTAACCGAGAATTCTGGTAGTTCCTTTTTTTTTTTTTTTGAACCAGGGATTGAACTCAGGCCCTTGCCCTTGCCAATGAAGCACTTCTTCCATGGAGCCATCTCCCTGGCCCTTCTGGTAGCTCTTTATAAAAAGGAAATCACAAAACAAGAGGCTCTGCCAAAGACTAATTCATAGCACAGGATCAGAGAGGTAGTAGGGGGCAGTGTGGCACAGAATGAAGGTAGGAAGACAAGATCTACTTCCTCCTGGCAACACCACTGCACCACCTCTCACTGCATGATAGCAACGTGTTGTAATCATTACACATTTTTCTCTTTTATGATTACATGTTTGCAATTCAGTGTAGAGGACTGATGCATATACTTACTGAATCTTGATTTTTTTTTAAACATCTACTTCCCCTCTCCTCCTGCCCATCTTTCTCTTTTGAAGTGCATACATAATCCCACCATTGTGAAATGCCAGTTATGGGGACTGATGACAGTACCTTGGTGGTAGAGCACTTTTCCACCTTGTACAAGAGTCTCGGTTTGATCCTTAGTACCATAAATGCAGAGAAAAAAAGGGACATTTGGTTTGACATTTATTTTGCTGGGACAAATTTTGCTTTTGTTTTCATTACCACAAATTTAATTTAACTTTGAATTAGACTTATTGTATGAAAACTAGAGTGGAACTTTGTGGTTTAACATGAAATTACTCTTAATGGGATTTAAGACCACTTGCAAATGTCATTTACTTGGTTTTTGGCCTTTCACAGTATGTGTTTTATCATTAAGAATTTCAAGGTTAGTAGAGAAAGGAGGTGTGAAAATATTATCATTTTTATGAAATAACGCAGCATTATGCATTTCTAGCTGGGCTAACCAGGGAAGAAAAATACAAGAATTTAAAGTAAATGAAACTGTAAGGAGAAGTAGGAGCTCCAAATAATTAATAAAACACTTAGAAAGTAACAATAAATCAGAGGACGATAAAACAAGTGCAAGAAAATATTATAGGATAAAGGTGGAAAAGGGGTGTCAGCATAAGTTTTGAAGAAATTTATAAGCATATGGAGAAATCTGTACCTAATTTAGTTAGAAATAAGGAAGTCTCAGAGATTATTATGGGAAGATTATTATGACAAATTGGCCAAATCATGTCAGCATTTCTACTACATCATTATGTTGTAGGACAGGCACTGGGAAGTTAGATAAAGCTCAGATACAGTTTAATTAGGGGACATAAGGTTAGAAGATTTAAAAAAGGACGTGGATTTTAGAAACCATTAACGAAAGATAATAAAATGACATCAAGAAAAAATAATATAGTAGTCAAGGATATACAATAAAGTATATCCAGTTTATGATGACAAATCTGTATGTAATCCAAAAGTAAGGAATGGAAAAATGAAATAGATGTCTTATATAGATATCAATTATGTTTCACTTATTAATGATGTCTTTGAGATCTTATATGATCATTGCAATATGTTTGTTTTAACACTGGATTAGTTATGACCTAAGAGAGATGAATTATTCTCATAAATTTTATGTATTTCTTTCACATCTCATACAATTTTTGTTTTATGGTTGTTGCTGTTGCTTCTAGAACAATTTGAGTATGAATATTCACAACAGTTACATCTTCATCTTGTGAATTAAACCCTTAAGCACAATGAAATATCCTTCTTTGTTCTATTCAGTGCTTTTGGTTTGACATTTATTTTGCTGGTATAAATTTTGCTTTTGTCTTCATTATCACAAATCTAATATAACTTTGAATTAGACTCATTGTATGAAAAGCATAGTGGAACTTTGTGATTTAACATGAAGATTACTCTAAATGGGATTTAAGACCACTTGCAAATGTCATTTCGTTGTTTTTTGGCCTTTCACAGTAGGTGTTTTATCTTTTAGAATTTTAAGATTAGCTTTTTAGTGTTTGTATCTGTTTTTCTCTGAGTTTTTAAATATAACTTATTTTTTAAAGTGATATTCAATTTAATATCTCTTTCTCAAGAGAGTTTTCTTTAGTCCATGAAGACCCAACTCTTCTTACATGGACTTTGGCAGAGGTTTGGCCAGCACTATCAGGTCTAAATCAGAGTAGAGATGTTGGGTCCTTGCAGGCTTCTGGAGATTGATTTCTGAACATTTGCTGTGAATAGTTCAACTTGCACAGTAATGCAGCTTCACATACAGCTTAGGAAGCACATAACCATCAAAGACGCTAGCTTTCTAAATGCCCCTGATGGTGCTGACCTCTACTATGTTCTAAATGACAAATTTCTTAATGGCCTTATCCTTTGGTACACACTGGGCACAGTTCGTGCAGGATATAGGCTGCACATGACCAAGGCCCTTTTTGACATGACTGCTATTTCTTCTTTTTTTCGTCATCTTGGAAAGGAGGACCTGAAAGAGCTAGTTATTTTAAAACAGTGACTACACAAACTTTTAAGTGTCTTTCATTCTATATTTCACAATTCTCTGTGATAACCAAGTACATATTAGCTTGTTTCCTGTTACACAATTAATAACAAAATAGAAAATATGCAAATAAGAAGTAGGAAGAAGTTCAAATAATTCTCCAATTTATTTTACTTATTATTACATTTTCCAGTCTTTCAAGTATATTTTAATATATATGCTAATTTGTTTCATTTATACAAGTAGGTTCTCTTAGATCATTGAAAAGTTTGTTTTGTTTTGTTTTTGCTTTTTTTGGTTTCTTTTTAAAAAGAGTCTTTTTAATCTACTTTGTACTTTGAGTAACTACCTGTGATATTCTGTTACACAGTGTAATAACTGGTATATTCTTATTTTTATGCAATTTTGTTTTATTTCTTCATAAAATAAAAGTTTGTAAATTTGTAAATGTTATGGTTTGTGTGAATTAAACCCTTGGTCTAGTCTAGTTGTCTCCCCAAAGCCTCACGCAATCATCAGGCACATTTCTAGACGTTGTGATTAACTCACGATCTGCTCAGACTGTGGCTGTGAGTAGTACACCCGGCCTGCGGCGATTAGCCCGAATGCCACGTAAGAGAGATGTACTTGCTCTCGGCAGCCATTGTTGCTGCTACTCCTCCATTGTGCTCTCTGCTCTGTGCTGCTGTCATGAGAGGTTGGTCTCTGCCCTGTGCTGCTCTGCCTTAGAGCCAGCAAAGTATGGACTGAAACCGCCAGTAACTGTGGGCTAAATGCATCTTTCCTTCCTTCATTGTGAGTGTCATGTATTTCTCCCAGCAATGAGAGAAGAGTAACTGAGACAGTAAATGCTATTATATTTTTGTGATAAACTTATTTATATATGTTCAGCTTGCTGACATACACACTCATTTTCTTTTGTTTTCTTTTCTTTTTGTTTGTCCATTTTAATTATTCCAAGTATTGACACTCACCTGCTACTTTGCTACTTTACTGCCTTCTGCCGGCTGTGAACTGTTCCTTCTCTATGATGTCCTTCTGCCATGCCAACTTGCCTTGAAACCAGCAATTTATGGACTGAAATCCCTACAAATTATGATTGAAAACCTTTCCTACTTTAACTTTGGGTGTCATTTTATCCCAGCGATGAGACAAATAACTAAGCCAGCTATACTCATCGCATTGTTGCGTGTGTGCCGTTTAAGTGTTAGCAGTTTAATCATTTGAGTCTTTCTCTATGCCAGCAAATGTCACAGGGAGCAGGAATTTAAGAGGTGGGAGTACAAAAGTTTTGTGAGATTTATAACACCTGTGCAAGAGAAAAAGGGGAGCTAGGCAGGGAGCATTCAGATAGAAACAAGTATATGACCATGTGCAGATGCTCCTGAGTAAGAATTCCCTATTGCAAGAATGTTCCTTGTCTTCCCTTCATTTTCCCCTCCTATCCCCCTTTTTTCTTCTCCTCCCCCCTTCTCCCTTGCCCTGTTAACCAGGGAGTGCTGTGTGATAGCTGGAGTAACTAGAGACTTATATCATGCCCTTGGTAGGATGTAGTTGAGGGCACCTTCAGTGGAGTAAGACCTGGATGTGAAACAGGCAGATGCTGAAGCTCTTAAGAAAGATAAAGCTGTCAGCTCTGAGCAGTTCTTCTGATCGAGGGCCTAGCTCTTTTTTGCAGTAGCAAGAAGAACTTGCCATACTAGAGCAGAGACTTACATCAGCTTACCAGCATGCATACATGCACTCTTACATCAGGAGGTAGAGATTCTGCATCTTGTGCACATTTACCTCAGAGGCAGAGTGGGGCCTCGCTTTTCTAAGCTTAATCCTACCAAGTATTGCTGCAGAAACAGAAAAATAATGTAAAGTTTGTACTTCAGACCTATCTATATACATTTGAGATTTTGTTTGGCTTTTTCACTGGTGTCTTCTAGCCCTTCTAGCCCTCCTTACATTTCTTTATTTGCTTCAGTTTTTCCGATGTCGAGTATTCAGTCATATTTGCAGGTGTTGTACAGTCTGAAGATTACGATTATTTTCTGAGCTAGCTATAAAAGGGAGTTTATTATTATTCTAGTTGCTATATTTTATGATATTCAGGAAGAGACATGAAAAATTTACAGAAATCCTGACTGATATATCTGGGTTTTGGAATACTTTTTTTTGGGTATACCTTTCAATAGCTTTCTTGTTTTAAGTAAACGTAAAAGAAAATCTAAAATTTGGGGAATCTAAAATACAGATTTTGCTACTACTGGATAAATGTAGAAAAAAGAGAAAAGGAGTTAATTGCACCTCTGTATATGCCAGAAGTAAAATAAAATGGAAGCTTTCCAACTCCAAAATTTTCCTCATCCAAAAGAGTAAATCAGACAGTAACACAGATAAAATTCACACATATCAATAAACAACCACGTGAATAAAAATATCACATTGTAACTAGAGCAGGTGTTTAATATAAGTGTTTCAAAAACATTGGTTATTAAAATAAACCTAAAGTGAAGGGTTTTTTTTGTTTAAATACCTAAGTGTATAGTTATATACTCTTCAGAACTGATTGAAGATGTAGATTTCAGAAACAGTTTGACACAGATATCCATTAATATTCCATTCAGATATGTAAGTGAGAAAATTAATGCATAGTTGTTTCTTAGTATATAGAACACTTCAGGTGAGCTTTGAAGATTGATGTAGTCATTATGTGCTTCCACTTAGAAATTCTTGGTATCAGTCCCTTTAAACATTCCTGAGAGTAAATATGAAATGTTAATCAGAGATGATGATATATATTCATGGAATAAAAGTTTTGAGAGGAAGATAAATAATACTTGAAGGAGAGTTTTCTGATCAGAACATTTCGGTATGTAAAGTTAGGAGTGTCAAGGGATTTGAATTATATTCTTTAATAAACCATGATTTTAGTGTATTGTGGAGTTTTTAATGGGAGACTATAGTCAAGTGAATGTATTTGAAGAAAAACATCTCAAATTGTTAGTCAAATAATACCTGCCTGCAAGATAAGAGACCAAGAAAGTGATTTTTTTTTTTTTTTTTTTTTTTTTTTTT
>NDGN011550556.1:0-14097 GCA_002564285.1 Tympanoctomys barrerae | reverse complement strand
AAAAAAAAAAAAAAAAAAAAAAAAAAAAAAAAAAATTGCATTTAGGGTTTGGCATTACTCACATTAGCTAGCTTTTACCCTCCTCTGCACTAGATGTGTGTGCTCCAGGTAGTATTCTTCATGCCACTTTTTAACCTAAATTGGTTAGTTATTATTTTCGAGATTTGTGGTTTTGTGATGTACAATGTATCTATTAGTAGTATATTGAGACATTTTTATTAGCCTGCTTTTGAATATTACTTACACTAGTAAGGGCTTTGTGCACTACGTTTACTAAATAGCAGACGCATGGTTATGTAAGTTTTACTATCACATTTTCCCCAACTGAGTCTAAAGTTAATTTGTGCCTCATTTAAAAACATATAACAATATAAGTAAAATACAGTAATCTAAAATAATAAGTGTTAGCTCTTAGCACAATAATATAATGATATTGCTAAGGGCCATTACTTGTACTTTTCATTAAATTTGTTTCCTGTATTATAATTTCTAAAATTAACTCTAAGAAAATACTTTAAATGTTTGTACAGTGCTTCAAAGTTTGCAGAAGTATGTCATAGACATTCAGTCTTTATGTATCATTACAGAAAATAGACTTAGTTATGGTTAATTTCAACAGTTCTTTAAGTGGCTGTTAGATGTACTTACCCTCGTCCAATAATTTGACACAATTACTAAACATCAAATATGTTAGATGCCCAAGAAATTGAGATCACAAAATACTTGTGTCTTCAAAGACAAGGAACTTTGCTGAGGGGAAACTCGAGATTCAGACAGTCTGGGCCGGCTCATTCCTACTTGTCTAAATGGAGCCACTTAAATAACTGAATTGTGCACACTGACCTGTTCCACCAGTGTGCGGCTGGGGGAGCAGGGGGAAGAGCCGTGCATGGCGGCGCAAGGGGAGAGAGGCATAAAGCGCACTGGAAAGCGACCAAACGTCCCCTGCAAATGGGCCCTATTCAGAATCAGTAAGCGTATGATGAGTGAAGTGGTTTTGAATATCGCCTTTAGATTCCATGCTGTTAGCAGGCCAGCCCTGAACATGGCAACTCTTATTCCACACACAGTACCTCTTCACTCTCAATTTAACCCCCAAATCTGATGAACCCATTACTCCATACTTGATTTCATGGAACAAGGAGTAGATATAGTTACAAATGATCAATCACAAGCCGTGAGCCAAGGCAGCAAGGCATTAACAATTCACACCGTCGCGGTCCGCTTGCTCCAGCAGAGGATGTGCCAGCATATTTAATGCACAGCTACTTGGTTCAGCGAGGAAAAGACAGGACTCCGGCTGCTGCTTCACAGCAGAGGGGCTTTCTGGGATTCACCCTGCCTGGGCACCCATGTCAACCTGCACACAGCAGCAGCAAACACCCAGGTGTCCTGCAGAGGACACTATGCCTTGTGGAAATCTGACCCAGGTGATGGCAGCAGGGCTGAGCATTCCCCGCTTCATGCGTACCCCTCTTCTGTTTGATCTGATCACTCTAATCAGTGTCTCCAGCAGCCCTAGCAGAACACTGTGGACCCCATAGGCAATGTGCCGTCAGTTTAATGGGATCGCTGAAAACCCACGCAGCTGTGAGCAGTCGCCCTAAGTGCAGCCATCCTGCGCCTGTCATTTTGTTCAGCAAAGGACAAATCCAGATTTGGGTAGGCATCAGTGTTTAAGAAACGACTGCTGACTCTTCTCTCATAAGCACCTCAAAGGCGATGAGGTCTGACATGTAGCATTTGGACTGAGGGACACCAAGCTGCGGGCTCAGTTTGGTTTGAACCTGAACACACGATTAGAGGTGGAGGAACGTGGAACAGGGTGCTCTGTGCCTCCCTGCACATCTGGCCCGTGTGTGGCCAGTGCTGGTGGCGTGGGAATGAGTTCCTTAAGGCCAGTGCTGGCTATGGGGTGGAAAGCACTCCAACTTGGTACCTCTTAAGAACTCACAGTTTTTTCTGAAAAAGACTTTGCTGGTCAACATCACTTTTTGATTCTTGAGATTGGATCTTGCTAAGTAGTTCAGGCTGGCTTTGAACTCACTTTGTAGTGCAGGATGGCCTCAAACTCATAGGGATCCTCCTGTCTCAGCCTCCTAAGTGCTGGGATCACAGGTATGCAACACCACGCCCAGCCCCAGCTAACATCACTTTTAAAAGTAAATCTCATTCAACATGGTGGGAAATTCCCAAATGTCTTTGGTAGCATCTTCCTTAACAGTATCCTGCTGACACTGGCGGGTGTTTCTGAGGGTAAGACCTGCAGCTGCTGGCCCGAAGCACACAGAAGCCTCTTGATTGCTGCATGCAGAGCTTTTCATTCGTGGCTTCACATACTCTACCTGGAATGTGAACATCACAACATTGGTGTGGATGATGGCTCTGTGTGCTTCACTGGCATGCATTTTAATTTTTAATAGGAAACAGGTTATTAGAGCCTTGGACTGCTTCCTGTGCTTTTTGAAAATATAGCAATAAAATATCCTGATCCTTTTAGGTCTTAGTGGTAGATTCAAGCACAGTATGTGAAGAGCTTGTGAAGGATGTTGATGTTGCCATTGGAGTTGGATGTCATTCCCCAGGAAGAAGGCTTGAGAGGCATCCTGTCTGTATCTCCTGAATCTCAGGAGCTTCTGGGTTTCTCAGGATAGGGCTTGTGGGTCCTTGCTGACGCTTTTTCTCTGTGACATCATGGTTTGGATAGAAGGGCCTCTTGGAATCTAAACAAGTTATGCTCATCTTTAGTGTTTAAATTCATTGTATTTGGAGGCTTTGGAAAATCTTAAAGTTGTTATTTTGACCTTAATCTAATATTATTTTGCTTTTAAAATTTAATTTCCCTGTAGAAGTATGATTTCTGGCAGAGTAGGATAAAGCACGTACAGGTAGCCTTCCCAAGAACTTTTGAAACAACTCAATTTTTGTCTCCTCCTATCTAATTAGTGCTTTCTGACAGAGCTCCTGGCTGTTTTTTTTTTTTTTTTCTTCCTTAGTCTTCACAATGTTTTGAGAAAAATTAAAACAACTAAACATACACCAAATGTGCTTGGAAATTCCAGGGAATTCATATTATTTTACAGATTGAGAGCACATTTTTGTTAGGTTATGGAAAGCCACAGATTTCGAGTGGTCTCTCTAGCTGTACCCATGGCCTTCAACCGTATTCAGAATTGCACGCAGTAGACCTGAAACACCTGCATGTGTTCTGCTTTTACAAAACAAACCTAAGATCTCATGTGCTCATTAGCCTGATAGGGTCTTTCCACAATTTGTACATCAAGTTGTACCTCATAAAGATATACAATTATTATTTGTCAAATATAAAGAAAGCAGAAAAATAAAGCCAAATGCAATGACTTCAAACTCCAAGAGGGCTTGAGATTTTCTAAAGGAAGAAAGTGGGAGGGGAGAAGATAAAGACTAATAAAAATCAAGGAGGGAATAATAAACAAGAAACAAAAGTATAAAGAATGTTATAGAAAGCATGGGGAGGGGGTTGAAGCTCCCTAGGACCATGATTTTCTGCAGAGGAGGTGACATCTGATGTGACCCTTGAAGTATAAGAATATGCCACCTAACAAGTGGAGCAGATGGCCGGAACAGCCCACGCGAGGTCTCCTTGCTTCCGGTCGGCCGCCTACCCGCTTACTCACGCTGCGCAAGCCTAGCCCGGAAGCCGCTACTTCCCCTCATGCGCTATTACCCATCATGCTCCCGCCTCGCTCCACAGCCCCTAAGAGTAGTTTTCCGGGTACACTGTCGACAGCACCTGAGAGTCTTCACAAAAGGCAAGAAGCCGTTATTCACGGCACTTTTCGCCTTTCTCGTGGCAGAAATGACCCCAGTGGGCTGAAGGAGGCGGCTTGACCCGCGCAAGGCAGGCCGCCCGCGGACATATCTGCGTGGAGCGTCGAGACCCGCTGAAGGAGGCAAATAGCGACACGGGGCTCCAGGGGACCATGAGGAAGCAGCGGCGCTAGCAGCAGGCAGGTCTGGGCCGGGGGACGGGGTCTCTGCGCGGGTAGGTCTCCAGGCCGTGCTTGCAGAGGCGGACGGCCCTGGAATCCTCGGCCAGCTCTGTCATGGGCTTCTGCGGCTTCCGGGGCGGGAGCACATCCGGGGCCTTTCTAAACTTGCTCCGCGTTCTTGCGCATGCTTATGTAACAGTGTCATAGAAGGGAGTCTTGCTTCTGAAAAGAGGTGGACAAAGTACACAGGAGGAGAAAACCCTTCCTCCGCAACTCTGATCTAATGAAAAATTTAGGACTATCCGGTAAAACTTAAATAAATCACCCGTGTTAAAATCCATGGCTGGGGTTGAAATGTCAAGCAGCCTCTTTTTAGAAATATCAGTGATTCACTTCTATTTTAAAAGTGCATTTGCGGTCCAAGCTCTCTTTCTTGTCTAATAATGGAGCTTGCCTTAATTCTCATTACTTAATACACGTTATTTTTCCATATAGCAGCTGAAGGCTGGTTTCTACTTCCTTTCCAAGTATTTAGGCAGGCGGATCATTTTCTTCTGTTTTCTGTACCTTCCTACTTAGGGGAAACATTGTTCGTGGAGTGTGCTTTGTCCTGCTTTTCAAGGAGATCATCAAAGTTACTAGTTTGCAGTTTCCCCAAAGAAAGCGCTTCCTAATCCCCAGTTCAGAGGCTAACCTTTATTAGTGCTCTCGTGGGCATAATGAGGGGCCGCTTCCAGCAGGGAGGTTCTGGAATACTGAGCGGATTATTCAACAAGTTCAGAGCAGATTCTGAAGTCCCTCGTAAAACCTGCTAGTGAATGCTGCTTTCTTTGCTGTACAATTTCTGGTTTCCATAGTATTCCTAATTATATAGCCTGTGTGGAGCAGGCACTCTTTCCCATCTCGTCTCCATCCTGACCTTGCTTACCCTATGGCATCTTTTACATTTTTTCAAAGTTGGATGTTTTTCTTAAATGCTTATGGAGAGTGCAAACTCTGAAAAAAGAGTTTTGTGTTAGAAAAAATTTAAGTGATTTTTGTTGTTTTGTTTTTGAATCTGTCAGGCTGACATGGTGACTCCGAAGGTCACTTGGGAGGGACACAGCTGGGACGCTGGCGGGCCTGAGTACAGTTTTTCATGTTTAAATTCAGGATGACTAGGATGTAAACTTAAGTTTGTTACTCAATTTAACTTTATTTCAACGTGCCATCTATTTTTGTAGTGCTTTTTACATGTCCAAAAATTATATTTGGTTAAATGCATACATCAGTTAACTGTGTGTAAATTCAAGTCTAAACCACAATCATATATGAATGTTCTGACAGAAGCTGAATGTGCTGGTGATTTTTATGCAATAGTTTTAGAAAAAATTATAACCAAGATTGTTTTAGTATTTGTTGCTTTGAAAAACTGAACATTTCTAACTCTGAAAATAAGTTCTTTCTTTCTTTTTTTATAGTACATGATGTGATCTCATGTTTTTAAAAGTTTGAGGCACTTGCTGTGGCACAGCTTACAGAAAAAAGGCAGTTGCTCTAAGAGTGTGGAACAGAGAATGCTAGGGGGATTTCAGGAATTAGCTTCTCAGACTGGCTGAGTCTCATGCATGCATTGGAGAAGGTGCCTAAGCCGTCATCGCGTTGTTATTTTCTTTTAGCTTGGTTATATTACAATAGTAGAAAGTCTTAAAAATCTATTCTCTACATTTTCTGAAGTGCTGAATGTATGAAGCCGACTTTAAATCGTTCTCTGCCAAAGAATTGTAGAACTCAGCGCCATCCGTCCGACACATAACTTTTTAACTAAGAGCAAAATTCAGCAGAATTCCATAGCCAAGGTCATTTGCATAACGCAGCCTCTCAGCGGCTCTGCTGAACCTAATTGTAATTCAATTTCCACATCGCCACGCTAGGCCTCTCTGCATAAAATATGCAACATATAACATAACCACTGCCTAGGCCATTTCTTTGCCAGTATCTATTTAATTCCCTTTTCTAATAGACATGTAGGTTGGAATAAGGAAGCTAAGACATATGGCTGTTTGGTTTGTTTATGTTTGGGTGGCTTGCATCCGCCTCATGAAGGCTGTGTAGCAAAGAGCAACAGCCTTTATTTTTCCCGAGTGTGCTTAAGATTTTATTATTTCTTTATTTCTGGCTTTTCAGATGAAAATTAAATCTTGAAAAATGTGAGCTGGCTGCCATGTTATCTGACTGTTTTACAGTAGAAAGACTTCATAAGCTAATCGTGTGAAAGAAGTGTATAAACACGTCTGTCAAGCCCATATGGATGTTGTAGCTCAGGCCCGCAAGTAAATATCTTTTCTGTGTTTACAGAATGCCTGCTGGAAGCGCTTCCCAACTCTTCTACTTGTTTCTAGCCCAGAAACTTAAAAACACGAGGGTATGGTACAGTGCTTGCTGCAGGCGACCGCCTCGGTCTTAAACAGTCACCAGCCTGTTTTCTGGGCTACTTAAGGACTGGCACTGAGAAGCTCCGGGGAGGACAGCGGGGAGGGGTGGATTATATTTTATGAACAATGCCCAGATGTGATGATTTTGGTGGACAGACGCCGCTCCAGGAAGCTCTACCCAGAAACAACGTGGGCCTTACAATTTTATCAGGACAATGCGAGAAGATTTCAGCAAGGTTGGTTCCAACTCATCTGTGATAAATGAGAAGATAAGGCAATCAGCGCACACCACGACGCTCTGTGCCACAAGCTAGACTCCCTTCAGAACGACTCAGGTGTGCGCGCGGCGCTGTGGAGCCTCGCTTGCACGGGGGTGTCTCCATATAAACACATCCTTTATGGTGGCCACTCATAACGCAGGCATGGCTTCCCTAAGCCTTCACCCAGGTCAGATATAAATAATAGATGTTAAGAGTGTGCTCTGGTGCTGGGCTGCCGGGGTCCAGGCAGTGTGTGTTGGTTGGGTCACAAGAGTTCTTTCCTCCCTTGCTTGGCTCACGCAGCTTCTCCGCTTGAAAAGCACGCCTGGTGCTGCTCACCTTTGTGGGGACCACCTAGGTGCCTGAGGGAGAGGGTCTCAGCCCGCAGGAGCTCCGTGTACACTCAAGGAGTTCTTTCGGCCTCACACCAACGATCAGAGTCCACCAAAAAGTACTCTGTGCAGGTGAGTCTTCCTCCTTCCAGGCCACTTTACCGCGTGTCGTGGAAATGACCTTGAGTGCGTGGGGGCGCGCCTGGCACCAGGTCCCCGCAGAGCTGGGACCTGTATTTTGTGAACTCAGGGCCGGTGGGGAGCAGGTACTGCCTCTGTAACCTCGAGCCTGCAGGGAAGAGGCTGCCTGTGTCTGTCTTGTAGTGTGGGTGTCCGGTGTCACCTCTTGGCTTGCTTGGGGCTCGGCAGAGCGCAGGCGGCTCCTCTGTGGAGATTCTGTGACGATTAATTATGCAAATAAGAAGGTGAATGGCTTCTCAGTCTCTTGCAGGGGTAGCTTCTTTTTTTCCCCCTTCATTCTAAAATCAGATTATCGTTGAGAAGTTGGGCTAAAATAAAAGCACTCATGTTCTGAGACGTGAAGTTGTGAATTAATTCCATATCAAGAGTAGCTTCCTTTCTTTATGCTTATTAGCTTGTGTGTTTCAAGAGCAAAATATAGAAGTGGCATTTATGTGTTTGAGCCAGGCTATATAAAAGTCTTTTAATTTCTATGCACTTACTCTGCAATTCGTGTGTGTGTGTGTGTGTGTGTGTGTATGCGTAAGAATTTTGTATCTTTATAATTATTTATATGGACTTTTACCTTAAGTAGGATCCATGTTGTAAAGCAGAATAATTGATGCCCTTTGTAAAACAAAAAGACTTGCCACCATTAAGATCCTCTTTGCACTTGGTTTTAAGAGTGAAACACGTTTCTACTACATTCAATGAGGACTAGGTTTGCACTTTGAAGTGGGAGGTTCCAGTTTAGAACCGGGCCCATTATCTCAGGCCACCGGCTGCTGAAAAAACGAGTATTTTGAAAGCACCAGGCTATTCTGGCTGCCGAAAGGGGCAGGAGGCGGCGCGCAGCGTGGGCGTCGGCGTCGACACAGCACCTCCTGCCGGCCGCTTCAGACAAGCGCAGCTCGCCGTGCCCGGAGGCCCGTGAACAGAGAGGAAACCTCTTCCCATGAGAACTTTCTCATTCCTAAATGTGTTTGGCTTGCTCTTCAATTAATTTGAGAAAGAGGATTAGTAACTGTTACAGGTGAGGCTATTTCTATCAATAAATATAGAAACTTACAAGCCACACTTTCTTTAATGTTCATTATTAACCTATCATATACAAAATGCTGTAAGATATTTTATTATGTTTAAATTATTGCAGTGGAAATATTTCATTTTAAAGATAGGATGAGATTGTAACGTCTAAGTAATTGCAGTGTAATCATTCATTGGATATTCTGTGGTTTGATTGCACTACCGGAAGGTCTAAAATTACTTAAAGCAAACATGAGACCACTTTTCCAATGTAAGAAAAGCATTTGTCTGAATCAAATCTAAAGGGCAGCACTTTCTTTTTCTGAACGAGTGGTAAAGATGAGAAACATCTCAGAAAGTAATGGTATGGTTTTTCTGCTATCTTAAACATTTTAAGTTTAAATTGGTATAAAGAACTGTACTAGATTGAAGAGTTATGCCTTGAAAATTACTGCATTGACTTAAAGAATCTATGATTCAAAACTGATAAAATATACATTTTATTAATGTAAATATGAACAAAATTTAACATGTGTAGTAAATCCGAAGTTGTCTGTTTGGTCAACCTGTAAGACTTTCAGCATTTTGTTGCATTCAAGAATATTTAAAAAGTTAGCCTTGCTACTTGCAAATGAAACCTCTTCCCTTTCACTAAGTTGTAACAATTTGAAGCACTGTCAAATGATACTTTAAGTTTTAGTTTAAACTATAAAAATGAAAACAACAACAACAAAAAGAAACAGAAATGTGCCCATGAGGCATTTCCACACAGATTCGTTTCTGTAGACCTGTTGGCTTATCTGTGTCCGCGCTCCTGTCGTGAGGTGTTGTACAGTAGCTTAACCGAAGAGTATTTGCAGTGTGTTTAGAAGGCCGTGGTGTCCTTCCCAGCCGTGGGGGAGTGGCTCGGTGTTAAACCTGGCAACGCCTGCATTTATAAGTAGGGTTTCTTAGCACACAGCCCCCTCGCACCAATGAACTTTATTTCAACTGCATTTACTTCACTTCACCTTTGGGAGAGACTTTTATTTTCGTTTCACATAAGGTTGAGTTGAGGGAATGATTTGGTAGCGAAACTGAGGTGGACAGAGGC
The DNA here is from genome assembly GCA_002564285.1 of Tympanoctomys barrerae. Lineage (NCBI taxonomy): Eukaryota > Metazoa > Chordata > Mammalia > Rodentia > Octodontidae > Tympanoctomys > Tympanoctomys barrerae. Next base: position 4,821 of record NDGN011550556.1, on the reverse strand, counting down.
TTCTACTTCCCTAACAAATCCGAGTTTATAAAATGTAGGATTTTATTAACTCTTGGAAGCATTTCCATTTACTCTCCGCCTGACAGCCCATATAAAAACCATATTGTTGTTCTGTCTGTCAGAAGACTGTAGGCTTTAAATTTGGACGTTCTTAAAAGACATTTCTTTTACATCAATTGCAACAATTGAGCTTTAAAAGCAGTCAGGCTGCTGGCTTCATGTTTAGGAGCGCACTCAGTTTTTTAATCTTTAACTTCAGGGCGGCTGTTGTAACCCACATCCCAATCACACAGCCCACTAGGGTGGTCGGAGATCTGCAGGGCCTCGTTCCCAGCGAAATGGGATCTTAGGTTCAGGACAGCGCCGAGCATGCAGTCTCACATCTATCACGCTTATTTCCTTAAAAGCGGAAACATCTTAGAAATTGCGGAGCGCTAAGCAGAATTTATTTAATTGGTGCTCGGCCGCCGCGAGACGCAGTTAACACTTCAGGACGCGGTTGCAGCTCATTAGCATTCTCGCCGCGAGCTGCAGTTGGTGGGGGTTGGAGTAGGAATGCCATTGTGTGGAGCCCCAGTGTTTGGGGACAAACACTGCTGCGGAGGGAACGTGTGAAAAGGCCACAGTGCCGTCGGTGAATGGGAGCGGCTGTGCTCCGGGCGAGCTTCAAGCAGGGCAGCCGTCATTCACAGGCCCGCGCGGCCCGCGGAGGCCAAAACACAGCCTGCAGCACCTTTTAAAATGATATTAGCGCGTTTTAAGCGTGATCTTCTCCATTTATGATCCTGCATAGAGCTTTTAGTTGCTGTCAGTAAACAAAATATGTCAGTGTGTTCAGAAATACTGTAAAGATGAATAAAGTGCGTGGAGCCGTGCCAGGGAGCATATGAATAATCATCCGGACGCCTGCGGGCGGCGGGAGGCCGAGGGCCGGACACCCTCCCCGAGTCCAGCGGGGGCGAGGCCCCCCGCCGCCCAGAATTCTTGGAGACTTACATAATGAACGCGCAGCGCTCGTCTCTTTTTCTTAATACAGTTTTTGGAGGAGCTCATCAGCCTTCCGTGTTCTCCATTCAGAGCTGGTCACAGCGCGCTGGGGCTGTGGTTGCGGGGGCGGCGTAGTCATTTCTGAAATTCAGAGGGACACAAAGGAAGTGTGGGTCCCCGTAACACCCGAGAGCCCCACTCTGAGGAGGATGAAGTCTTCCCCAGCTGCTGCAGACACACAAAGGCCACGTACCACCCCAGGGTTAGGGCATTTGAAGATTCAATTACTAATTTTTTAGCATTTTGGAAGGGAATGATCAAGCCTGAAATGAAATGTTAGCTTACTCAATTATCTTGACACCTTAAGTAAACAAAGCAAAATCCTCAAGTATGGTGTAAGATTTCCAGGCAGTTTCTAAACTTTGGCAATGTGTTAAACAGTGCTAGCAATTGCAGCTTATGCCTGAAACTGCAAGGAAAGGCTTTATTCCTCGAATTTTACTTTGAGAGTATGTACTGGAGCTATTTGTAATAAACTGATACTTAATAAAGTTGTTTGAGAAATATATAACCGGGCCCAGGCAATGTAAACAATTTTTGTGTGTATGTGGTCCTTTAAAATTAATTTCAGCAAAGTAACTGGTCTGAATGGTTTTTGTATGCTATTTGTAATTGGTACCTTGAACTTAGAAATCTGGGTTCTGGCTTGATTTTTCAAAACTTAAGTCACTATTTCACCTGGAACCATATTATATATTTATTTTCTAGGTATATTATTAAATAAGGAAATACCATCTAATCTCAGTATCTATTTGGTTTTGCAGTTTAAAATTAGAATGTACTTCATTAATATGCTAAACTAAGTTTTGCCAAAGTGTCTAGATTTTGTTAAAAATGTATAATGTTGGCTCACTTTACAGGCAGTTCCAATATTTGACAATTAGATGTCAAACAACAATGTAATACAGTCAGAACTGATCCCAGCTCAAAATATTTTTCAATTACAGTTAGTACTGGCAGAATTTGTTTATTACAAACATACTTTAAAAGGAATCTTAGTATTTCAATTTTTCATAAGAGAGTGTGGAAGGTTTCTGTTTTTGGAGCCTGTATTTGAAGTCAATCATAATCATTTACTGGTCTTAACATTATTGAAAGAATCTTGTTTTATCTCCTATACTGTCTGTACTTTAAAAATCGAGTCTTTCCCTTGAACTAGCCTTTTGGGGACAATACTCCGGATTTTTCAATTCTGAACAAACTTCTTATGGCCTTTGAGACCTTGGAATAAAACAGTATAGAAACACAACTTACTCTTGTAAACCTAAGAAGCACACGGCTGTCCTTTGCAAATGCAAAGTATTTCTGAAGGTCTTGATCAGTAATTTTGAGAATATTAGGTTGTTTACAGATTTGCGTGATTTTCCCTGAAACCAAGCTGCATTCGAGTTACTAGAAGTATTTTAAGACCCTTAAACTTGTGCCTTTTTCTAAGTGTCAGGCTTGGAGCAGGCCTAACATCAGTTAAATGAAGTGAAAATTGCATTCTTGTCTTGATAGAGATGAAAATGGATTTCTGGTCATGAAATAGATGTAGTTGTCACTTTTTAAAAAAGGTGTCAGCAGTTTGCTTCGGCGAGTGAGGTGCCAATTCAGGATGGCAGTAAACTTGTGATCAGAGCAATCAATAAATGCTTCCATAACTTCTGCTTCATTACACTTATAATAAGAGGCTATAGATCCACGGCACATAAAATGTTGATAAAGAGCAGCGCGTGGGCTCGGCTGGGATGCCTCGCCAAGGACAGCCGGTGCAATGTTGCCACCTAGAGCTCGTGCGTGGGTAGTTACGGCGGAGGGGCGTGCGCAGCAAGGAGGAGGGCCAGGATCCCTCCCTGTCCATCCTTGCCTGCGGCCCCTCAGCCTCCCAGGGACGTTTTATCTGACGTGTCGAGGGGCTGCTGCTAATGTATACTCTTCTCTAATTCTCTTAGAATTATGTTACCAAATGTTATATATGTATTTGTGGCTGAAGGTTGAACTTTTTATTACAAAATGTTACATAACTCAATTTGAAAAGAAGTCTGTGATTTTTTGAGTGTGGTGATGGATCAGATACAGGAAAAGGGCATTAGTGACCTCGCAGCTCGGCGCTTTTCAATTAAAAAGCTATGTTTGTTAATATGAAACACTTCTTCAAAAATCCGAGGGCCAACTTACTTTGCAAATGGCACTTGAAAAGAAATCCATCTTACTCGAAAGCTCTAAGGTTCACATAAGCAAGCTGGGTTTCCCTAGTGGGGTGGTCAAAATTGAACACGTTGATGAAGTGTGACTTCCATTTGGGGATTATCTAAGACTATTTCTTCATCTTTTATATTATAAAATATCACCCATCTTATTTCCCTTAATAAAAATTACTTATATTATTTCATTTCTAAATATTTTTGGAATGAACTAATTATGAAAGTGATTCAAAATAAAGCATTATTGTGACTGAATCTCTCTGTGCACTTGGGAATGCTGAGATGAAAATTTATAAAAATTATATGTGATAACATTTTTTATCACATAAATAAAAACAGGCAAATAAAAACGTGGGTATTGATCGGTTTGATAAGGAGAACTGACTAATCTGGAAATGGATGCTACCTTTACTTTTCCATTTCTGTTTTTTATTGATATAGACAGTTTGTATGTTTGTTAGATCTCGGCATTTGAGTTCCTCTGAGAAGGATTTGGCATTAATAAATCAAGAAGGCAGCTTTTAATATAGTGCTTACATATGTTGTGTTTTCGTATATCTGTACACGAATGACTTATATGAGTGTGAAAAGGATTATATTATTTTCACTTTCCAGCTGGAATTTTATCCATGCTAATATTGTATCATCTCCTTACATCTGATTTGGTTCTTAGACAAAGACGTCGCATTTTGGAACTTACAGTCACACTGAATGGGAAACGCTGCATTTACAAACCTCCGCATCTCTGCAGGATCGTCTAGTAGTCAGTGAAGGCAGCCCTGATGAATTTTCTCGAAATTACTCAGCCACCTCCAGGTATTATTGCCTGTGGTTCTTCTGAAATGAGAATAAATTTTATAGAGTTTCAGCAGCAAAGGAAAGGCTGTTGGATAGATTCCCTGAGCAGCCTTGACACCCACAGGTATTACTTGTCAGAAAACAATCCCAGGGCAGCTTCAGCTGGTTGGAGAGGCACAGGGTTCTCCAGCACAAGAAAGCCCATGTGTGTGGGCCCAGGCGCCCCTGCCTGCCCCTCCTCCCTGAGGCCAAGGCTGTTCTCTCGGCCACCAGGGGCTGAAGCAGGGCTGGAGGAGCCTTCCAAGCAGGAGCCAGAGCAGCCTGGGCTCAGGAGCTCCCATGTGAGATGCAGCCGGCAGGCCCTCTGCCAGGTGAATTTGCGTCCTCCGTTACTCAGAAGCCCCACTAATGAGCCACTGAGAAAGACAGCCTCTTAACCGGTCCGCCCAGACACAGGTGGCCGCAGGATTTCCTCAAGGCCGCAATGGAGCAGTCTCTCCTCACCTGTGCTGGATAAACATCCCCCTGACTATGCACAGCTAATTTTAAAATAATACAATTCATTCTTTGCTTATATTTTCTATACATGGCAATGAATGTAACTACTCATGTTAACTATACTAGAAAATCAATTTTACACAATTTCCAAAACAAAACAAAACCCATCAGTAGCCTCTTAACACTTGTAAGGGATCTGAGGTTTTAAAACAGCCATTGGGCAGGGGAAATGGGTCAGTGGAATAAGCGCTTCCCTGGCAAGCACAAGGGCCTGAGTTCAATCCCTGGTTCC
>NDGN011550555.1:0-11015 GCA_002564285.1 Tympanoctomys barrerae | reverse complement strand
AAAATATGCTTTTAAGACCTACTTTGACGTGGGATAATAAAATGGGTATGGTAGAACATCCTTATAATCCCAGGATTCCAAGAGGCATAGGCAGGAACATTGCAAATTGGTGCTCAGTCTGGGGAACTGGATGACTTAGGAAGATCTGGTCTACAAAATCAAACCAATCCAATCTGAACTGAACCTAGCACGCGTGCGTGCATGCACACACATACACACAGTTAATAATTCCTAGTTTGAATTCTTTTTTATGCCAGGGATTATCCTAAAAACTCAGTGTACACTTTATTAAATTCTTACAGCATGAAGCAATATTTTTATTGTTCCTATGATAGGAATGATTGAGGCTTAGAGTAATTATGTTGTTCATCTGGAGTAACCAGTCCCTTTGGCTCCAGGCTTGCTCTCTGAATTACCACACCATCCTAGTTCCTCAATATCAATTTGATCTCTTAATATAATTGTGAACATGACCTGTTGGTTGTGCACTATATGAAATGTGGCCCTTTTTTGTGTATTTACAAAATTTAAAAAACTGTGGCTTACAAAAATAATATATTTTTATCATTACCTAGGATATTCATATATATATATTCATATATAAGAAATAATACTACTTGTGACATACTCTTTTATTTTCTGCCTTCTTATGCTTTTTATATTATTCTCTTTCTCTGTGCTGACTGTGACTCTCTAAAATTCCTTTATATTCTACTACCGGGTAGCAATTTACAGTTTGAAAACCAGATAATCAGTGCTGGCCTTGTAGAGTTCCTGCTGGTCAGTGAAATCTGTTTCCCTGGTTTTACTCTTGCGCTTATGCTGCCTGAGGTGCTGGGTCTTCTAATATTGTTAGTTTTCTAATTTTGTGAGACCTTGAGTAGTTTTGCCAGTAGGCATTTGTGAGTGATTGAATTCTAAGGATGGATTAATGCGTTTCTCGAGGCTGTGAGAATTTCTTCTTTGCCATTTCATCATGATCCTTTGGGGGTCTGGTGGAGTCCGGATTACATGGTTACTCAGAACTTGGCTTTTCGGAGTCTGCCTTCTTTCTTTTCTGAAGTTCTTCTATGCCAGCCAGGTTCGTTGTAGCAATTGAAGGAACCTAATACAGCAAGATGGTCTTTCTCCACTTAGTAGTTTTCCATTTTATTTCATGTTATACAGGACATCTGCTTTGAAGCAGATGTGTTTCAAATTGCAATTACAAAGTTGTGCAATAGCCCCATCTTTTTATTTTATTTTAAAGACAATAATAAAACAAAAACAATGAAAATGATACAGTATTTCAAAAGAAGATAATAGGAAATCAGCAGTGGTTATTATATTACATATATAACTGTTTTCAAAGTAGTTACCAGATATAGGCAGGTAAGATTGATCAAACAATATGAATACTGACTGTTCTTTTTAATGAACTAATAGAAATTAGAAGTTATAAATACATTAGTTAACTTTATGTATATATATTTCTTCTTTTCTCCTTTCCCCCATCCCATTTACTCTTTGCTTTTTGAGCAGTTTTTTGTTTTCCCTTTTACAATGTCTATTGTACCTTTATTTACTCTTTCAGTTTGGCTCTTATTTACCCTTTCAGTTTCTTACACTGTAGAGATAATTTGATGTTTACAAATTCATGAATATGATCTCTAGTTGTACCATTTACATATAAAGGCCTAGAGTTTTTCTTTGTATCTGAGAAATAACACCATTGTATAAAAACACCACAACTTTTTTATCCATTCCTCAATTGATGGGCATTTGGATTGTTTCCAAGGTTTAGTTATGACAGATTGTGCCATTATGAACATGGGTGCACATATATGTCACTGTGGTATGATGTTTTTAATTCTTCTGGGAAAATACACAGAAGGAGAATAGTTAGGTTAAATGGGACCTCTAATCCAAGGTTTTTGAGGAATCTCCACACTGATTTCCACAGTGGTTGTACCAGTATATACTCTTGCCATCAGTAAAGAATGGTCCTTTTTTTTCCCCCCATAACCCTGCTAACATTTGTTATTGATTGATTTTTTGATGACAGCCATTCTTTCTGGGGTGAGATGGAATCTCAGTGTTGTTTTAATTAGTATTTCTTAGATGACCAGTGATGTTCAACATGTCATACATTTAATTTGTCATTTGTATTCATCTGAGAAGTGCATATTCATCTCAGTTGTCCATTTTTTAATTGTTTTTGAATTTTGGGAGTCTGATTTTTATTTTTTATTTTTTTGTGGAACCGGGGAGGGAGTCTGATTTTTAAAAAAATTATATATATGTTACAGATAGAAGTCCTTTGTCCAAGAGATGTTTGGATAATTTTTTTCCCCAATTAGTGGGTTTTCTTTTCACTATGTTTGTGATTTCTTTTGATGTACAAAAAGCTTTTAATAAGATCTGAGTTGTTAATTCTTTGAAATATTTCCCATGCAGTTTGGTTTTTGATCATGAATTCTCTGCCTATGCTTGTGTCTTCAAAATTTCTACCTACTTTCTCTTCCTATTTCTGTTTTAATATTTGAATCTTTGATCTGTTTTTACTTTATTGGGTATAATTTTAGTCTTTGACATATGGAAAGCCATTTTTTCCAACACCATTTATTAAAGAGGTTATTTTTCTTCCAGTGAACATGTTTGGGCCTTCTGTCAAAGATTAGGTGGCTGAGTGTGTTTGTTGTTGTGTTTCCATTTTCTAATGTGTTGTACTGACATTCAGGCCTGTGTTTTGCCAGTACTATGCTGATTTTATCACAGTTGCTTTGTAGTATAATTTCAGGTCAGGGATTTTGATGCCTCATACCTTTTCTTTTTTGCCCAGGATTGCTTTTGCTATTCTAGGTCTCTTCTGCTACTAGACGAAGTTTAGGAATTTTTCTCTAAATGTGTGAGGTATGCTAATGGTATTTTGATTTTAATGGTATTTGGGATTGCATTGAGTCTGTGTAACATTTTTGGGAGTATGGCCATTTTCACAAGGTTGGTTCTTTCTATCACGAGCAAGGGATATCATTCCATTTTCTGAAATCCTCTTTGATCTCTTTTTTCTGAGTGGTACAGTTTTCAATGTATAGCTCTTTTACTTCTTTTATTAGATTTATTCCTAACTTTTTTGGATGCTATTGTGAGTGGTGTGGTTTCCCTTACTTCTCTTGCAATAAATTTGTTGTTTGTATACAGGAACACTGTTTTGATTTCTGACTTTCTATCCTGCTGTGCTACTGAATTTGGCCATTAAATCCAGAAGTCTTTTGGTAGAGTTTTTGGGGTCTTCTATGTAAAATATCTTGCCATCTGAAAATAATGATGATTTCACTTCTTCCTTTCCTATTCTTATTCATTTATTTTCTCTCTCTTATCTAGTTACTCTGGCTAATGTTTCCACAGCTAGCCCCATCTTTTTATCTTTTCCAGGTAGATCTGTTGAAGCGTGATTTAGAAGACATGACTGAGGCCATTGCCCTTCTTACTTTTGCTTTGAATGAACTGGTAGCATATACAGTGGTATCTCAGTTCAGGAATTCACTTTGTTCCACAATTTTGGGGGAAATGCTTAGGTTTGTATGAGTGCAATAAAGATGGCTGCAGTTATGTCTGACACCCTAAGAGAGTTTTCAAATAAAATGAAAATTTTGCCAAATGCTTCTGTTTGCAAACCAAATTGTTAAGCAACAAAGGCATTTATGATTTGACACTACTTTGATATCACATGGACATATCATCTTACCAGGTTCCTCTTTGAATCAGCAGCTGTTCATTAAGTGACTGTGCAAGGCCCTGTTTCCACCTCTAAATTTATAGTAGGAAATGAGGTACAAGATATTTAAGTGAGGAAACAAGACCATTACACACAACTACAGAGTTGGATTTTTTTTTTTTTTTCCTTATCCATGCTAATTTCTCTAGGACATCGGATTTCTCCAAAGAGATCTTAAATGTTCAATCCAAGACCATGGCCATATTTTTCTTGTGTAAGACCTATAACTCAATGGGAGAACATTTCAAAGAGTATGACCAAATGTGGTTTTGGAGCATTGGCATTGACATTCCCTGGAAACTTAGCAAGTGGACTTTGCAGACCAGGTTCGACTTATAGATGTAGAATCTGTATTTTAACATGATCTTTTTTCCATGACTCTTGAGCATATTGAAGTCTAAGAAACACAGGTTCAATTTTTTGTCTGAAAGACTTAGAAACAACAATATTTGAGATTTTAGAGCTTTTGATTTTGGGGATATTTGCATAGACTCTTCTGATAACATTTCAGAGTTTCTATTTTTAGATTGACATTTTTAAAAAAATTGGCTGCTGTAGAGAACATTGGCTACTGTAGATTTGGGTACTACTATAGTTTAAAAATGTTCCCTTTGTTTCCCCAAAGTTCCATGTATTAAAGCTGGGTCTCTGTGGTGGCACTTTTGGAGGGTGTTAGGACTTTTAGAATACAGGGCCTAGTAAGAATCTTTGTCATTGGGGCTGTACTGTTGGAGAAGATTGTGAAACTTTGGTGTTTTCATCTTCCTCTCTTTTGGTACCTGGCTCATGAGATCAATAGCTTTTCTCCACCAAGTGTTCCTGCCATGATATACCACTTTATTAGAGGCTCAGATCAATGGGACCATGTGGTCTTTGACTGGATCCCTCCAAACCGTGAGCCAAGATAAACCTCTTTATACTGCCTCAGGTACTTCACTGCATTAATAGAAAGCTGACTGATAGAGAAATAAGTAGGCATTCCCAGTGAAGTGATACTTAGCCAAATCTTTTATTCTTCTAGGATGGAAATAAGTAGGTATCCCAGGAAATTCACTTCTGCTATACCTGATAGTTCATGCAAAGGCAACTCATCCTTCCCATTTGATGCTCCTCCTTAGTCTAGCATGAGCCACCTGAAATTAGTTTCCCTTCAGCAAGACTCAGAAACCATGTTGTCACTTCCAGTTGTAGATGTATATTCCTGAGGTGGTCTCTTTGTCTGATTAGACATGAATGCCCGTGTAGTAGTGGACCCTATTGCCTAGAGACTTACTCAGCTACCCTGTGCAATAACCTTGTCTGTTACTTGCCACTGCTGGTTTGTTCTAGTGTCCCAGGACCTTAGCACCAGATGTGGGCCAAGTTTGACTAAGGATCTGTAAACAAAATCTTGATTCTCAGACATCATTCCCAACTAGTGAGCTACACATCCTTGCAAATTGGGGCCTAGGCTGTCAAGTTGTTCAGAACTACCCAAGTGATTATTCCAAAGTGAGGCCAAGATGGAGATCTTCTGTTCTAGGGGCAGTATATACCCTTTATATAGAAGTTTTAGAAGTTTGTTATGATAGCCAAGTGTGGTGGCTCCTGCCTATAATGCCAGCATTTGGGAGACTAAGGCAGGAGGATCACTATGAGTTTGAGGCCAGTATAAGCTATATACTGAGTTCACGACTAGGCTGAACTACATAACAAGACCCTGTCTCAAAAAACTAAAAAGAGAAAGAAAAGAAAAAGATTATTCTTATTATAAAGTCTGACTGATGGTGAAATTATACATTGATCATTAGAATGTTGCATACTTCTCTGGTTGGGGATATAGCTGAGGGGCACAGTGCCTGCCTGGCAAGCTTGAGGTCCTGAGTTCAATTCCCAGTACACTCCCACCCATACATACTTCTTATACAGTGTTGCATGTGAATGTGAAAGGTTTTGTTTACAGATCCTTAGACTTGGCCCACATCTGGTGCTGAGGTTCTGGAACACTAGAATGCTGAGTGTCCCATTAGAACTTGCACTGTGCCTTTTAAAGTGGAACTGAGGGCAGTAGGTGGTACCGATGGTACCAGAGTTGTGTCTCAGTCACCACAGTGAGGTTAATGTGAAGTCCTGTGAAAAATAAGTCTCAACAGAGGTGGCTCCTGGATAAATGAATAATGACACTTTTGCTTTTGAAAAGTAATGGTTCCTTTTAATGTTTAAGACATTTTTGCCTGTTGTTCTCATCTAACTCAGACCAGAATCTGCTTGTTAGATTTATGGAACTGGTAAAGATTTGCATCAAAATCAGAAAGTAGTTCCAAATTTCCATATTCTAGAAGGTTTCTTTGTTGTCCTTGTGTTGGCCTTAGTTTTTTCAGACAGACAGTGCAGAAAGGATCAGTTGGGAGCCCTTAAAGCTAGAAAGTCTAAGTTGAATTAAGAGAAGGTATTTTCCTTTAGGAAAACTGATTAGATGAAAGGACTGCAAAAGAAGGGTTTTAAGTCCTTAGATTTTTACAGAGTTTGATAATCTGGACCTATATGAATCATAGTTTGGAAGAGGAGCGCAGATGGAAAAATAGAAAGGAGGTCCCTAAAATTTTATAGGATGTAAAAATGAGAAAATTTGACCGAAAAGGCTTGTGCACTAATAATGAGCCTGATTTGAGATCTTGGCTTTCCATTACTTTGATATGTGTCTGCCTTTGACGTTAGGGCCCTGTGTGAGCCAGCTTAACTTGTGAATCCTGAGCAAAAGGGAACAGTTGGAGCTGGCAGCTTCAGTGCTGCTGCGTGACTGGGATTGGCTCCTGAGTTGTGAAGGCCAGTGAACAGTGCCTTTCCAGGGCAGGGACCTGGGAAGTGCCTTGCTTTGTCTTTGTCTTAGTGTCTGCACATCTTTGACAAGTGAACAATAAAATGTGCTGTTTGATTCCAGACTGTCTTACTTCTTTTTTGTGTCCCCCCACAATCCTTCTTTTTCATGTCACATTACATGAGGTGCCTTCACCTCTCTTTCTTGACCCTGAGCTCCCGTGTCCACAGGTCCTGCTCACCCAGGATGTGCTCTAATTGGCAAAACTGTAACCTGGTAGCGGCTGTTCTCTATTTCAGTTTCCTAATTGGTGTCAGAGGCTGTTGGCAGAGCCCGGCCGTGTTGGATTGATTGATAGATGGGCCACTGTGACTGCCAGGCTTCCGTCTGACCAGTAGGTTTATTGCTTTTGAAACTAAAAATTAAAATGTTAAATATGTCCTATAATGTCCTTGGTGGGCCTGAAATAAAAGTCAGCTATTTATCATTAAGGAGTACTTTCAGTGTTACCTAAGGTCCCTTGAGTTTGTAACTTAAAATTTTGTTCTATTTCTAACTCACAGCTGGTTGTTTTCTTGCTTTCATGATGCAGTGTAAAGCTGCATTATATTTCACTGCCTGCTGCACAGTGGGTTTCTTCTTTTCAGAAATAATGCAGACATGGTAGTAAATGTACATGTTGGAGGTGGGAGGGCTGGGACTGCATTGAAGAGACTGGTCTACAGAATGGGAATTTACAAGCTCATTTACATTGGTCAGAGAGAATATAGATACTTATATTAATGGGAATTATAAGATAAAAATGATACAAGTTCTTTTTCAAAGCCTATTTCATGTAACTGACATTTATGTTGAAGGTATAACTCAGTTTTGAGGCATATGAGTGTAACATAATGTCTGGTTTACTCAAATTAATGCCTGATGTTACAGGAGGCTACAAAGGACTTCATTTTAAAAATCTAGTTTTAATACTTTGATTAGCACTTTATATAGTGCAGTATAATAAGACAATTCTGTGACTGTAAAGAGATGATACATTACCAGTGAACAAACCTCTTTGATGTTTTGTGTCTTCTAGTTTTTATAGCAAAGTGCTTATTCATTTATAGCAGCATTTCTTTTGTAGAAAGATAAATTTTTGTCAGTCTTTATCAGCTGACATTGTATGAGTATAGTGATAAAAATACTGTATTTGTATTCATTTTGCAAAGAACATTCACATATATTATTGCATATAGTCCTTTGAAAACTCAACGTTAAGATTATTTTATACATTATTGATGAAAGGACTGAGCATCAAATAGTTCACTAGCTTTATAGAAATCACTGATGACATGTATATGACCGTTGTGACTTGAGCCAATAGTGTTTACCACCATAGTGTGCTGTCGTCCATGTAGTGAGTGTTGTATCACTGTCTTTTTTTTTTTTTTTTTTTAAAGATACACTTCTGCCAGTTTGAACCACTGTTGATAGTATATTACTGTCCTATCTGGTAGCATAGGTCAGTGGTACAACCTTCCTGATTGGATAGTCAGGGATATATGTCCCTAAGATGAATGTGTTAATGGTACTGGTCATTGAACTCAGGGCCTTTGCATTGAGGTGGAAGACCACCTGAGTGACTCCTGGAAAGAAGAGCTATTGTTTTCATTTGGGCTGAGCCTGATCCTATTTCCATGTATTGACATGTACAGAGTTGGCTGTGATTTTTCTGTGTGCCTTCAGTTGACCTTAAGCTAGGCACATCTGTCCAGCCGAGGTGCTGATGGTAGTCTTTGAGACAGCAGGTGTGTTGCCCCAGACCCCACCTGTTGTCACCTTGTATGAGCTGGGAGTACAGGGATGAAGAGCCAAAGCTCCACACTGGGATCAGCCTTGAGATAGAGGCTATGACTTCCTGGGGCTTGAAAGATTTTACATCAGAGCTGAGACATTAGATACTATCTCAGTTGTGTAATGCAGATTACTCTTTCTGCATATCTTTCTCTGCATATCTCTGAGGTGATTCCAGGCTTCCTGCCTCACCTAGCTAACAGCACTCATCTGCTTTCTACCATTCTCACAGTCACTCCTTTCTTTATGAATGAATAAAGTCTGAATTCGGTATTGGGTCCAGGCCTTTGTTCCGGATAGCCATCATCATTCCTGGACCTAGGATCCCTTGGCTCCCCATAACTACAAGTATGCCTTAGTGTCTATTCTTGCCTGGGTTGCACTAGGTGTGGTAGATTGGAATTAACTTGACAGGATTCCAATAAACCACGGGATTACAAATAAAAACTTCCTAGGCCCCAATGAAAAGCAGGAAGGACTCTATATGTTAATGGTACTAGGAATTGAATTCAGGGCCTTTCCACTGATTTACACTTCAGCCAGCCTCTCTCCCTCCCTCCCTTTTTGAGAGAAGGTCCCACAAAGTTAATCACACTGGGTTTGGATTTACAGTATTCCTGCTTCAGCCTCCCAGAATGCTAGGATCACAGGCATGCACCACTGTGCCTTCTATATGAGTGCTTTGACCTCACAGAGGTGACTCAGATTCTCTTAGTTATTAAATTTCAGTTCAGAAGATTGACACAGGCACAAATAGGAACACAAAGCACTGAAGGCCAGTGAGTTATTCATGCTTTTCATAAGGGTTGGGCCATAGGAAAGAAATTGACAACCTGGCACAGTTCTTAAATGAGGATCTGGAATTATAAAAAGAGAAACATGTCTGGGTTTGAAACATTTGGCATCCAGATCGAGAGAACAGCTGGGCAAAAGGTATAGAGATGGGAGAACATTGGTTCTCTTTCTGCATGTTGAGTAACTTAGTGTAGGTAGAAATTTGGGTGCTAGAAAGAGGGAGGGCAGAGCATAGATGATAGGCTTGGAGAGCAGGCAAACTGCCATTCTGGTGGAAGTGTTGGAGATGGATTAAAGGAGAGGAGAGCTGTGGGGCAGCTTCCTGAACAAGGAGAAATGCTCTGAATTAGGAGACTGGTTTGGAATTCAGATGGGTAGGTTGCATGTGATAGACATTGTTGATTTTTAAAGTAAATTGAAAAGTAGGAGATCAGAAAGGTGGAATAAGATAGACCACATCATGAAGATCACTTAGGCTTTTAAAATTGGTTAAAAAAATAGTTTAATTGAGATTTCTATCAGTTTGGTTTATTTCTGAACCAGAGAAACAGCAATTCTAAGAGTATGTGAGGACCAAGTATCTGCGAATATTTTATCTTGGTGTTCTGGTTCCTTACAGAGTAACACGAAATTTCTGAGGTCACTGTACTTCCATGACGGGAGGAATCTGTGGTTGTGGCAATAGAACCACAGGTGCTCTGACTTCTGTGTTAAGCTGAAGGCTTGAGGCCCTCTCAATCCTCAAGCTCCTGTCATTTCACCACTTAAAGAAACTTTCTCTGTCCACTCTGGTATTTTCTCTTGTCTTACTGAACCATAGCCCAGGTTGGGGTTGTGCCAGAGTAAAAGGTGACTTGTGAATTCAGTGACTGGCTTTAGCTTGTGCTAATGAGTAGGTACATTTGGGTAGCTTCCAGACATCCTTGTGGCTGTGTGTGTTAGGTAAATTGAAATCATAGGTCTGGAACTGCAGAGAATGGGTAAGATTAGAAAGAGAGCGTTCTGGGAATCATACTCAGAGAGATGCAGATATCAAAATGGGTAAGATCTCCAAGGAAAATATGTGGAGAAAAAACAAGAAACTTAAGGCAGGATTTTGGAAAATGTCTGTCTTTCAGCAGCTGGTTTAAGAAGAGTTGTGTAGGAGATAAAGAAAATTTTGAAAAGTGCAGTGAGTCTGTCACAGAGCCAGGGACGTGAGCATTAAAGACAGGCTTTTGAATTAGGCAATCATTGGTCAGTAGCTATCATTATTTCACATCTTGTACATAATCAAAAGCAAAGCATTGGAATCAGAACCTAGAATTCTGTTCATTAAAGAAGAATGGGAAAACTGATATGATTGTTGTTTCATCAAGACTAGGCTTTGACAGAAAAGTGGTAAAACTATGGATCTTGAAGAAGTAGTAGATTTGGAGGAGGTTTTCCGTAAAGAAATTGAAGTATTTGAAAGTTGGAGAAAGAAACCAATGGCAAAAGAAGGACAGAAAATGGAAGTAAGATTGGCAAGAAACTAATCAGGCAGAATCCAAAGGATATGGCAGTGGAGTAGGTTCAAGGATAGAAATAGTCTTTGGAAAGGAAAGGAGTAAAGAATCCTTCCTCTGCTAAGTGAGGTAAGAATGAAAGCAAGGATGGTCTGAGCAAATTTAAGTGGGGAGGGAACTTGTGTTTTAATGATTGTATTTTTCCAATTATGGGACTTAATACTATCCTGTGTGTAATGTCAAATCCATTCGTTCTTTTTTTTTTTTTTTTGCGGAACCGGGGATTGAACTCAGAACTTTGCGCTTGCCAGGGAAGCGCTTATTCCACTGAGCCATCTCCCTG
>NDGN011550553.1:1748-17774 GCA_002564285.1 Tympanoctomys barrerae | reverse complement strand
ACCACTTTGAATACACAGATACAAAATGGACATTCATCTGTATCCCCCCCTTTTTTTTGTTAACTTCCATCATTTAAATGTTATCCCAACTGAAACATTCTGAGCTTGGCCTTTACTGTTCAAATTCCTATCAGAGTTTTATCTGAGCTCTGGCTAGAATTACTCATCACACTGTGTAGAGCATTCTAGTCCTCTATGGCCTAAAAGTCCAAAACTTTCCGAAGTTCTCCCACAAAGCAGTTCCAAAAACTAATAAACTACATGGTCAGGTACAGCCACAGCATTGAGTTCACTTCTCCAGTACTAATGTCTGGATTATTCGCGTTCCCATCACTGGAACAAAATACCTAACACTCAACTTGAGGAGCGGTTTGAATTGGCTCATGTTTTAGTCCAGGGTTATCTGGCTGCAAGGCAGAGACAGCACCGCAGACGCACATGGTAGAGGCAGAATGCTCCCTCTGCAGCAGCCAGTCAGCAGAGAGAGCAGGGGCGAGCTGGGGACAAGAAAACATCCTCTCCGGTTATACGTCAGTGACCCAGCTACAACCAGGCCCCACCTCCTAATGCCACTTCAGCCATTACTTCACAGTGGATAAATCCACAGGGGATTACAACCCCCCTGATGATGTGCTTACTTTCCAAAAGCACCACATCTGAACATAGGAGACTTTGGAGGGACATTTTCATTCTAAGCCATAACAAATTAGCTATGCCAAAATGTAACAGTGGTGATACAAGGGCAAGCAGAAGCACCAGAATGACTCTCAGGATTTGGAGGCAGATTTATTTTATATTGACAGGCATATTGGGGTCACTCCAAAATATTAGACCCTGGTCTCTGGTGGCCTAGGGCTTATACGGGATAAGCAAGCACAAAGTACGAGGGCCAAATGGTTTGTGAGCTGGGAAATGTGCATCATAGTGACCAGCTCTGTATCACAATAACCATCCACTCCTAAGAGATAGAAGCACCTAGAACTGGAATAGGAGCTATCACCTGGGCAACAGTAGAAGATGAAGGATATTGGCTTGAGGGGGAGGCATTTTTCATTTCACACAGTGAGGCTAGGAAACCCTCAGGCCTTCCACCTTACAAAATCTCCCTATCACTCATAGGGGAAGAGACCAAGAATAAAAGAAAACAGAATAATAATGAAAGGAATTTAATTTTAATCTAATAAGAAAGCTCAACTATTAGCCAAGAAAGGCTTCACCAAGCCTGTGCAGAAGGATTTTCCATTTGCAAAGGACTGCCACGTGACTCCCACTCTGCCCTTTTCTGAATGAGAGAACTCATTGTCCTGTCCCATTCCTATTTCATCGTGGTATTTGGAGCACATGGGATATGATGGGAGACAACCTGACTGTTTGGCTTACTGAGCAATGGACATGAGTGACTCAGCTATTCCTGCACCAGGACATGATTCAGGAGGCCAGTTCTACTTGGGAAAGAGAAAGCTGGTCTGAGAGGTTAAAGGACACTTTGAGAATGGACTAGAAATCCCCCTTCCATAAGGACACTCCAGAGAGACAGGAGAGAAAAAAAAGAATAACTGAGATTTCTGGTCCACTTGTCTGGAAGACCCCTCAGAAGATATGCAAGCCCAGCTGAGCTCAGACTTAAGTCAACTTCAGCCCCCCAGTCACTCGAAGTAAAAGTCCAGCTGATCCTGGCCCTGACTAGGGAAGGAAGAGAGGGACAGAAGCTACACCACACAGGAAGTTGACATCTTAGTCCAGGGGAGCAGGGCTTAGCCAATGTTCAGAGAACCCGTTTTTGGTGAAGCAGGTCACCTGTCTTTCAGATATCCTACTGGGAACAGCCTGGCGGGCGGTATTTAAACCAGCCTCAGCACCACGCCTCCCTACAGATGTGAAGTCCCCCTCCACCTTGGCTGTCAGAGGCTTGGCCTGGATGTCACCACAACACTCATGGGTGAGAATTGGAAGGAAAGAGTATTAATCTGAATATTGCATCTTGAAAATAATACATACGGCATCAGTACAATTACTCTGGGTGTGTCTCTGTGTCTCCTTGTGAGCTCTTCAAATACAAAGAGAGTCTTCTATCCCCCCCCCCCCGGCTTTATCCTAGGGCCTGGCTCACACACAGCTGGCCCTCAACATAATTGTTGGATTGAATCCAATTGGCCTAAATAGATGGTCAGGAAGATGAAGGTTCAATGAGCTGCAGAAAGCAGATTTTTCATCATAAGTATCCCGTGCTCTGCTGTGATGAGAGTGTGTATGCTGAACATGGTAACATGCATCTCTTTCTAAAATCTGTTTCTCCACTTCCATTCCTTCTTTTCCACATCTTACACAGAACGTGCCATTGTGGTTTGTGTCTAGATGCACCCCCCCAAGCTTGATGCAATTTTGATGGGGTTCTTTCAGAGGTGGCTGAACCTGCAGTGCATGATGGACATGTAGTGACATGTGGGGATTAAGGGTGGAGTGCTGCACAGCCCTAGTGTGGTGGCTTGCCTACACTACAAGGGACAGAAGGAGGTTTGTCTTCTCTCCCTTGTTGCTTTTTGCTGTCTTCCACAGCCATAATGGTTGCCCTCTGCCACGCCACCAGCCCTTGGACCAGCCAATTGTGGACTAAAACTTCTACAAACTGTGAGCTGAATAAACCTTAGCCCCTTTGACTTTGGGTGCCAGGTCTTTCGTCTCAGCAATGAGGAAAGTAGCTATAACATGTCCCAAAGTGCCTTCACTGAAGGTGTGGTTCCCCAAGTAGCCGTGCTCAGAGGTGGAGCATTCTCTCCACTCCCCTTCCCTCCCCCACCCTCAGCTAGTATGTGTCCGCCACATCCCCCTACCATGATGTTCAGCCTCACCACAGGCCTAAAAAGCAACTGAGCCAGAGGACAGTGAACCGAAACCTCTGAAACCTTGAACCAACATGGCAACCGAAAGCTGACCAACACAATTCTGGCCCACTAGTACACTGTCAGGTCCAGTGACCCATAGTGCTATAAACATCTTATAAACTGAAGAGCCCTATATGGAATGTCTGCCTGCTTTCCAGAAAGTTCTCCTACTCTGACTTCTCTCCTCCTAACAATAAACACTATTTTGTGATAACCCTGTGCTTGACACCTTGCTCCATCTCCATTTAACTGCCTGAAAATCTTACATTGTCTCCATTTCACACCCGAGAGAATGCAAGTTCAGGCAGAGCATGGATTGGACCACAATGTTGGACTGCGAAGCTGCCGTGGGACCCTTTTCTTCTTTGCTTTTAGCCTTGTCTTTTCCCTGTACTCTTCTTCTTCCTCCCCTCCTCCCCACTAACCCAGAGTGGGGTGAGAAGATGGCAAGAAGACACTTCATGGCCTTTCTCACAGTTGTGCCCTTGCCCTTCTTGTCCACGCTCAGAATTATGATTATGCTCTGGTGCGGGTAATGCCTCTCTGTGGTAAATCTGGATTCTATTGATCTAATCAACCAAGGTAATTACATACTTTTGGCCATGGGCTGTAGGCATAGATGTGTAACTCATTGTATCACTAGGGAAGTCTTGGAGGTGTGTTGCAAATTATCTCTACTCTATAAAAGGTAAAGATAGATGGCTGGAACTATGGCAGCTGTTTTGCTACAATGAGAATTGGCCTGATGCCAAATTGGAGACGTGGACGAGACATGTGTCTTTGATTACACCAGTGAGCTATTGATTTAGCCCTCTGTACAGCTGCTGGAAGCACTCTGGACTTTTTGAAAGATTGAAGTAGCTCCCTATTATTTAAGCTGCTTTGATTTGCTATTCTGTCAACAGACTAATTCACATATACTTTTCTTCCTTTTGTCTTTGTTAATTTTTTAAGGGTTCTGAAGCAATCTGATCAAGCAATCCGATCAAGCAACCAGATTATACACATGTGTTGCTCTTCTGCACCGATCTAGAAAGGGCAGAGGGGAAGAGGAGCAGTTCTGTGCACGGCGGGTGTGGCACCCACCCACGCCTCAGAGCCCACCTGTGGACCCCACACCAGGCTGACCAGATGTCCCGTCTAGCTGATCAAGCTGGTGTCCACAGAAGGCCACAGTCACTGACACACTGGGACCCTAGAGCAGGAAACTGGTGTCCACGATCCACTGCGAAGCAGGAGAACAGGGGTGTCTAAGATCCTCAGACGTCGTTAGTGCTAAAGGGGACTTAAGACACATGCGAGTTCATTCCCACTTCACATATAAGGGACTGCAGCTCAGAGAGGGGCAGGGGGGGACTCGTCCAGGTTCCCACAGGCGGTTATTGCATAACAGGGTGTGCATCTCTGACATGCGGATTCCCGAGGTTTCTGCCCCATTCAAAGCTGCCACCATCAGCAGGAGACCCTGGGCGCCAGGCTGCTAAGCATTCTCATGTTTGCCTAGAACAATGAAAAGAGAACTTACTACAGAATTTAAATGAAGAAGCTGAAAACTGGTGGGGCAGGTGGGGAACACAAAGCCGGATTGGGAGGTACGATGTGTGCTCACACTTTAAAAAATGTACTCCAGTGAAAAACACATCGTGAGTAATCCCGCCCAGAATACTCTCCCTCGCTTCGGGCTCATTTGTCTTTTTGAGGTACGATCAAAACTCTGAAAATGTGAACGCTGCTGCCCAATACGATCCAATAAAAGGCCAGCTTGTGAAAACATTACTCTGTGTCCTTTCCACATTAGTCACTAGTTCTGGCACCGAGACTTCCAGCTCTTCAACACAGCCAAAATGACCATGAAATGTAAATACTTTGAATCGCTTCGGGACCCTGGGACAGCTATGATGGTGCAACTAACGACACTCGTGAAAGGGGACTTCAGAACTACTTCAGAGAGTGACAAGAATGACGAGATACTTGTGCCTCAGGCCCAGGGCAGGAGGCATTTTGAGGGAGATTAGCGGCGTTGTGTCCTTTACTGCCATATATTTTAAAAAATTTAAGCATTCCCCTTGTTTTTATCATGTTTCCTGTGTGTGTGTGTGTGTGTGTGTGTGTGTGCATGCATGTGTGAAGCGTAAGTCATACAGATGTTGGACAAAGTGACTGCCACCGATTGGCCTCCTGGGCTGCGGTCGCTGGGCTCGCTGGTCACAGCTGCGCTTCCCAGAGCTCTTCCTTCCTGGCCAGCACCTACAAATTGCATTGATTTGCAAACCAGACAACTCTGCAATTGCCTGAGCACATTTAATCTTTTCAAATTAAGCCAGCTTCACATTCGGTGTACCATATGGGCTTCTTCAGGGTGTTTATAAACACAGTTACACTTAAGCCCTCGTCCACTCGCTTCCACTGCACCCGAAATAGCACAAAGCGCCGAGACCGTCCTGACTGAAGGGATGGTCTGCCACCAGGCCAAGTCCTTCCAGGGGAGGGGGCTGCTGCGGACGTCAGCTGCTCTGAAGCCTTTACCCCCCGGCCGGGTGCAGCGCGCAGATGTGGCGAGCCTGGCCCACACGGTGCTTCTGAACATTTCTGCACAACATTGAAGAATTGAGAAATGTCACACAAAAAGGTGGGCTTCTTGCTGTACCTTTGAACAGCGCAAGAAAGGAGGTCATACTGAGCGCCCCTGTGCCTAACGCAGCTAGCCCCACTGCCTGTTGTGTGACACCAGCTGTGGTCCCAGTTGCCTGCTCCCAGTTCCTGCCTCACCCGCTGAGATGTCTGGGCTTGCCGTCCCTGTCTAAGTCCAGACATTCATTTCACAGGGGCAGAAACTGAATCCCGCAGCATCCTCATCTAATGTTGTAAATGCCAAGTGCTAGAGCCTGCATTTGATTCCTGGGCATGGGGGGAAGGCTGGGCGGTCTCCCCTCCCCTCTCCTCCAGGGGGTCTGTAGGTAGAGGGCCGTACTATGCAGTGGTTAGGCCCACAGGTGGGCTGACTCAGGAATGGACACTGAACACTGTCCCTCTTATCTTTAGACAAATGCTTCATTCCTCTTAAGTATCAGCTTTCACATTCCTGTTACATAATTCCATGCTTACCTCAAGAGTTCTCCACTTGCCCGCCCCTTGCTGGGGACTGAACCCAGTCCTTCCCACTGAGCTACATGGCCAACCCTTCTTTGGTATCTTTTATTTTGACAGAGTGTCTTGCTGAGTCACCAAGTCCCCAGCCTGGGTCTGAACATGTGGTGCTCTCACAGTGTGAGGTGCCCCAGCAGATGCTGCCACCTCCCAGAGTTCTCAGCAGGAAACATGGAAAGAGCTCCTCAACTCAAGAAAAGTTCAGTAATGGCTGTGCTTCTCCTCAAATGCTTTCTTTCCCTTCTCTGGTTGGCATTCTCCTTCCTCTTCCACTCCTCTCCCTCCCTTCCTCACTCCAACTGGTCCCTGACAGTGTTTTAAACTTTGAAATTTCCAAATATTTTCTGGCTGGCAAGCAATTCCTCTGGGCGACAGGCAGGCCTTACAGTGGAAAGTGTCAGCACTTAATCAAATAAACCCACATGGCCTTGACGCTCACAAGTGGCTCAGGCTTTGTGCTGCTCCTCTGTAGGATGGAAAATGAGTAAGGGCTAAATCTTTAATTATTTGGTCTCATTTGCATGGCATGTCTTGGTTGATGGTCCTGCTCTGGGGTTCTCACACACACAAATTCTTCTGGGCCTTGAGCATCCCGGTTTCACAGGTAAAACAAAAGACCAAAAGCTAGAGAATCTTAAGATTTTTAATCCCAGGACAGCTGCTGGTTCCCTTGTTGGCACAAGCAAATTACCTCCTCTCCTCACTTTCCCCATCAGCAATGCAGAAATCAATTATTTCCTTGCCTCACTCAAGGGCTGAGAGACTTAATTAAGCTTTTAGAAGATGGTTGTTAGTTAACCTAATTCTCTCTGTAAACCAACAATCCTTTGCTTTCCTAACGCCGCCCAAACTTTTCATAAATTAGTCCCCTTTTCTTAAAGTCAGAATGTACGATGACTTTTTTTGTTACTGATTTGCTCCCATAAATAGTTTTTAATGATACAACAGTCACTTTACCATAAATAGACTCAGGGTGGGAAATTTCTGATGCAGAAAGATCACCCTAAGGTTGACAAAGGCTACAGACCACTCTCGAGAAGGGAAGGTAATTTTTGCCATTGGAAATGGGCCCTCTGGTCATCGGGCAGCTGTAGGGAGAATTGTACATTGTTAACCTTGCTTATTTTATAGCATGTAGCCCTGGGTTGGGCAAGAGTCCTTCAGGCTTTGGTTCAAATTCTGACTGCGCCTCTTCCTAGCTGAGTGACCTTGAACATTTAACCTTGATGGTCTTTCACCTGTGAAGTAGCAATAATAGTTTTCATTCCAAGTTTGTTGTAGGGATGAAGTGAAGTCCTATGAATTTCCTCTTTCACACTACCTTGCTGACGTGTGTGTGATCTGCCCAATTTTCAAAGCTAGACTATGGTAAGCCTCTTAAGAACAGACTTGGGTTTTTGCTGTTGTTGTTTTTGGTAAGAGGAGTTGAACTGAGGACCTTGCACTTGCCTAGGCAGGTGCTGTGCAGCTGAACTGTATCCCTGTCAGGAACAGACTTGTGTAAAAATAGTCTTTCTCAACAAGGGTTCCAAAAGAGAATCAAACTCCAGGGAAAATTCTGAGTGACTCCTGTCTCAATTCTCTCAAGGGTCATGTGTAGCTATGACCATTAAAATGCAAAAAAAAAATGTTTATTAAGCCAAGGTCTACTGCTATGGCTTGTATCCGTCTGTCCCCTCAAAGCATCATGAGCTCATATGTGAAGCTTTTTGAGAGATAGTAAGTCTTCGGCATTTGATACTGGATTAGTCCACTGATTGGGTTAACATAGCTCTGGGTGTAGCTGAATGGATTTAATAAAGACAGAAGAACCGCTCTGGATACAGATAGAAGCAACCAATATGTCTGTGGCCTAGATGGAATAAAGAGGAAAAGCAGAGGGAAGGCTGCTGCTTCCTGCCTACCCCTCCATGAACTGTTTCTCCTCCTGGATGCCCTTCTACCATAGTCCCTGCCTTGGGGCCACCTGACTATGGACTGAAACCTCTACAGACTGTGAGCTAAAGTAACCCTTTTCTCCTTTAAGTTGTGAGTACTGGGTATTTTGTCCCAGCAATGAGAAAGTAACTGAGACAGATGCCTTAGGGCCTGAGGTCTCAATCCTGTCCCCCAACCAACTTGGTGGAGAAGTCCTGGTGGCACTAGGAAAGATAAACTCCAAACTTGCACTGGCTTAACAGAATAGAAGCCCATGCATAATGACAGAAGCAAGGTGTGACTGCTCCCAACCTTTCCATACTCATCTGCATGAAGAGTAAGATCTGGGAGGGCAAAGGTTATCAGTTCATGTTCTCTTAGCTAGACAGCAGGCAGGAGAAAGGTTGGGAGGTGCATTCCATTGCTGGGACCAGGGAAAAGAAACAAAAGAGCAGCAGGTCTCTGCCATACATTAAGCATTATCCCACTGGCATCCAGGACATCATCTTGCATCATATTCAAGTGATAAATGTTTATTAAATGTGAAAGTAAATCAGTGAATTGGTCATTCATTCAACCCACCCTTACTCCTTGACTTTCGTGGTTAATCCTACGTCCCTGAACTTCCTTGAATCTTGAACCTTTTCTTCCAGCCAGCTGCCACTGATATGAAACAGACCTGATATGTCACTGCATAAATATACACGAGTGCTTGGAAAAAGCACAAGGTCTCAAATTCCAGAGCATCCTCGGACCCCTCCCCCCATGCACATACCACTCACCTCTGTCTTCTTTTTGTACTGCTAGAGAATGAATCTAGCTCCTCATATCCACGTTCTACCACTGAGCTACGCTTCCAGCCTTTCCAGAGCCCTTCAGTCTCTGCCTGCAGTCATTTACCAGCTGCACAACCCAGAAGCAGTAACTTTTTATCTATTATTACAGATGATAGTACAAGTTCTTTTGTGAGCAGTGGAAACAATGGTTTGTAGCGCTCATCTCTTGGTTTAGGGAAAAGCCACAGGACTAACATAAATTAAGGTATTTGGGAAGAACATTACAAGTGTAAATATTATTGGTATCAATGCTTGTTGTGTTGGTAATTGGAAAAGTTCTAGACGTTTCTCTTCAAAGAGCATCTGCATCATAAAAGAAAACTCAAGAGATTTCTAGCTGTGAAATACCAGTCACTTTCTGCTCACTGTCCCTGTGTCCTAATAGTTGTATGTCAATAATTTCCATAAATAGAATCTCTGGGTACTAGAGATGGGCATGTTGTTGGAATGTAGAATGATGGTAGGCTCCGGGACAGGGATGAACACGCCAGCACGAACTGGTTGTGTCAGTGAAGTTCCAACCAATAGAGGGACAGGGAGGAAATGAAAGGAGAAAAGAACAGAGAAGTCAGAAGGGCCATCAAGGCAGGAAGGCCATGCTGTGTCCAGCGTTCTGTGTTTCTCAAAACACCAATGAACAACTGAGCAACTCGATCATTTATTTCAGAGGGAAGAGTTGTAGAGAATGGGAGGAAAGTAAATGAAAAAAGGGAGCAATTCAAGGGTCACAGACTCTTCCATGGGGCAAAGGAAAATGCTTTTGCTGTTTGCATAGAATCTAGGTGAATCCTAAATTAAATGTCTTATCCTTGATGGGACAAGAGTGTGAAGGGCAACTTTTTACCATAGACAGAACCGCTACTCCTTAGGAAGTGGCGTGATGAGATGTTATGGAGAAGTCAACAACTAGCAAGCAGAGCAGGGTTCAGATTGTTGCTGTGTCACTTTATATTTCACATGACTTCAGGAAAACTTCTCCGAGATTCTTGGGAGATAGCAATTTCTGTGTCAAAGATCTGCTGTGAAGACAAGGTACAAGGTGACTGTTAGGCTGCCTGGCACATAGGATATAAGTCAATAAGTATAAGTTGATATTACTAATAAAGGCCAAAGCATCCATCTCATAGTGAGGCAGTGGTGTAGTGATCGTGATGATGCAGAGTGATCCCTGCTGGTTGACAGAGAAAGCCTGCAGAGCTTAAGCACAAGCAACCTGAACAACTTGCGCAGGACTCTGCTGACAACTGCATCCTGTGCCCTCCGAGTCACGTTCCTACAAAGCGCACTGAAGAGCCAGACTTAGTCCACCTCCAGCTGCAGTCACAGAATGGTCCAGTCTGAGTAAAGTACAAAAAATAGAGTTGCGTTTGTCTCTAGTCCTGCAGGCTGGAAGTCCAAGAGCACAGGCCGACATCCAGTGAAGGTTTTGTGCTGCAGTGGCGTCAGAAAGAGAAAGGGGCTGGACTTCTGCTTTTAACAGGAGCCCAGTCCTAACTGACTCCCTTCTGTAGCATGGCGGCAGCGCATTCATGAGGTCTAAACCTCCACGGCCTAATCACTCTTTAAAGGTATCATCACTCAACACTGATACAATGCCAACTTTAAATTTTAGTGCGAGTTTTACAGAGGATATTTGAAGTGCAGCATGCCATTCTAGATCTCCCCAAATTCATGTCTGTCTCATGCACAAAATATACTATTTCCATCTCCACAGTCCCAAAAATCTTGACTTGTTCTAGAACCAGTTCATAAGACCAAAGTCCAGAGTCTCATCTGAATCAGATACAGGTAGCATTCGAGGCACAATTCATCCTAAGGCAATTCCCTCCAGCAAGGAGCCTATGAAATCAAAATAACGTAGTCTGCTCACAAAGTAGATAATAGCCATGAGAGAGGCATCCCCATTCCAAAAGGGAAACCACGAGAGGAGCAACTGATTCTACAGAAGTCCCACACCAACTTAATCCCTAAAGCTGAAGAATCAACTGTCTGGACTTAGTGGCCCATATCCTATGTGCATGGGTGAAAGTTAGGCCTTCAAAGCCCGTATGAGCCCCACTCCCTTGTCTCTGCTGAGCTCAGCCCAGGCAGCTGCTCTCCTGGCTTGGAGTCTTGTTCTTACAGTTTTCAAGGGCTGGCATCACATGCAGGCAGCTCTACAGTTCTGGGGTCTCCAATGTGACCCTATCCCTGATGCTCAACTAGACGCTGCCCTAGTGGCGATAGCTCTGTGGCAGATCTAGCTCTGACCTCACCATTCTGCTGGGCACCGCCCTCAGAGGAGCTCTCTTCAGTGCTTCTGTCCTTGTGACAGGCCTTGAATTCTGCATAACTGCAGAACCAGCACCATGTGGATCAGGCCAAAGTTTCTGGCATACAGTTGGATCTGCTTGAGCCACAGCAGGATGGCCAAGGAGCACTGCCATGGAATGTGAGGAGCAGCATCTTTAGGCTGTGCTGAGCAGCTCTCCCTTCTGTCCTCAAGCCCCTCACTGTCTAAAATGGTGTATAATGGGCAGTCTTAAAAATTTCTAAAATAAAAAAAAATATTTCTAAAATGCCTTTGAGGTTTTGATGAACAGCACTCAACTCCCTCCTATCCTTTTGAATCTCATGAACCATTGCTGGCCTCACCCTCAGAATTCTGTCATGAGCTCACTTTTTGACACTTTACAGGGTTAAGGTACAAGTTGTTGTAGGCAGCTGAATTAGAAATATAATAGGCAGTCAGACAGGACCAGGCCCTCAAGGAGACAAGATGGAAGATAAGGTGACTTTGCATCTTGAAAGAGACAGATACTCCCATATGGGCCAGATCTCAAGACCAAGATAAAAAAGGAAACACAGCTACATACTTCCCTAAGGATGGGCATCAGGGATTGATACTCTAAATAGGTATCAATCACTTTGAAAAAGCTCAAATGAGTCACTAGTCTAACCCCAAACAGGAAGAGACCCTGTCACATATTCATGCCCGCTTGCTATGTAATTCGCTTCACCATTTGGTACTGGATTTAATCAATTTTACCTGCGCAATGGTGCTTGTAATCTCATTGGTTGACCATAGTTTTGTCCCACCTCATGCCCACCTAAGTGAGTTTCCATGTCTTCTCCACCACCTTAGACCCGCCTTACCACATGGTTTTCCTCTATAAATGTCCCTGGAAGAGACAGCTTCCAGGGGAGCAACATGCCCAGGGACCCTCTTCTGTCCCTCTCTCAGACAAAAGCTTTCTTTCCCCCAGTAAATATATTCTCATAACTTCCATTTGTTCCTAAAATTCATTCTTCAGTTTTAGAGAACATGAATTCATCCCAAATACCTTTAAGTTTGGGAGATCAGTTTTTCTCCCTGTGTCGTTTGTAGGTTCCCTGTAGCAAAGTGTTTCAAATCTTTCCACTCTCTTTCCCTTTTAATTATAATTCCTGTCTTTAAATCATGTGTTTCCTCTTCTATCTCACTATAGACAGTTAAAGGTAGCTACACAGAGCCTCAAGTACTTTGGTGCAGCTATCCAGCACAGTTCTTGAGAAACTCCAGAGGGAGGACCATGAAGAAATGAAGGCAAAAGTCAAAATGCAGAAAAAGCTGGGGTCTGGTGGATCTCTCTCTCTCTCTCTCTCTCTCTCTCTCTCTCTCTTTCAGTTGGAGATCTGCTCAACAACTTCAATGCATTTATTTATACACTTGGCAGATTGAGGTCAGGTGAAGCCCTCCATCTAACAACTTTGCCCAGGTCGCTTTGGGTGCTCCATGTTCTTGGGGCTGGCCTTGCTCTAGCCCCACAGGTGTGATTGATCTTCAGCTTCAGCCGTTCCCTACAGCTCACTAGATACTTCATCTGCCAGATATCCTGGTTCATGCCTAATGTCTCCCTAAAGCCTTATACAGCCATAGGTGGGACTTTTTCAGAGGTGGCTGGAGCTAGGGTGTGTGACTGATTCATGGTGAGATGCTAGGATAAGAGTGCTGGGATTAAGGGTGGGATTGCTGGATCACACCAATTGGTTTGGCACTGCATAATCCAGGCAGCATGGCTGCAATATAAGAGGCAGAAAGAGACCTGTCTGGTCCTGGGTGCTTTGCTACCTTCTGACTACTGTGAACTGCTCCTCCTCTGCAGTGTCTACCTTCCATGTGCCACTATGTCTTGGAGCCAGCCAAAGACGAACTGAAACCTCTATAAACTGTGAGACAAATAAACCTTTCCTCTCTTAATTTTGGGTATTGGGGATTTTGTCTCAGCAATGAGAGAAAATTAACTAAGACAATATTTGGTACCAGAGAAGTGGGATCATTGCTGTGACTGACCTGAAAATTGATTTTGGATTCTTTGGGGATGGTTTGTGGGAAGTGTTTGGAAGGATTTGGACATGCCACATGAAAGTGGAGCCGGAATGTCTTAGGCTTGGTATTTGATAGAGGATTCTGGCCAGAGCTCAGACAACCAGAATGCTGACAGAAATGGTGCTGGTAAAGATCAGGCTCTGAAGGTTTCTGCTGAGCAGAATGGCTAGACTCATTGTTAGACTCCAGATGGCATGTGTTATGCCTGCATTTTGCTTGTTTCAGGAGACTACCTGAGTCTGAGATCAAGGGTGGTGGACTAATCAATCTTACAGAAGGAATTTCAAGGAAGCCTAATGTTGAAGCTGTGGTATGGCTACTATTAGGGGCTATTAGACAGATTTATGTTGAGATTCAAGAACAAAGAGCCTAGGAGAATAATTTAAAACATTGGGAGTTTAACTAGAAAGGAAGCACAAGCAGAGCTGTGGACTGTAAAGATATAGCAAAGGAGATCTTGATTGCTGAGAAGGAACAGGACGACAGAAAATATAGCCTGAGGCCATCAAAAGAAGTAGCAGGACTCCACCCTTTGCAGCTTCAAAATTGTACAAGTGAAAGACTATAAGAAGAGTGCGCAGAGTATCATGTTCCAGATTGGTGGTCTCAGGACGTTGTTCCTCAGGATCTGGTTCATAGGCAGTGGAGATTTATGGCCAAGAGAGAAGGAAGTCTGACTTCTGCTCCAGCTGGCAACAGACTGTGACATAATCCACATGGTGCTAGTTTTAGGTGCATGCAGAAGAGTTGTAGGGCAGGAAGACTTCTACCCACATTTCAAAAGAAGGCCTGGGAGGCCAGGCACTGTGGCCCGGAGAGGCAGTGTACAAAGCAGTGAGCGTGAAACCAAAGGCACCACAGAGAAGCCAGAAGGTTGGAGAAATCAGGAATGTGGATTGTCCAAAGAAAGACGCCAGCCAAAGAAAGTTATCACTGGAGCTACACCCACTAGAAGTGCCACAGGAGAAGGGCCACCCAAGCCCTTTGGAGTTCACAACTTGCCAGGGATGCTGGTAGTGGAGCTGTGGGATTTAAGGTTTGTCCTGCTGGATTTTAGACTTGCTTTGTTCCCATCCTTGTTATGCCCCTGTGTGTAACTTTTGGAATGGAAATGTCTATCCTGTACCACTGAGTGTTGGAAGTGTTTAACTTTCTTTTCATTTGTA
Source organism: Tympanoctomys barrerae (assembly GCA_002564285.1). Classification (NCBI taxonomy): domain Eukaryota; kingdom Metazoa; phylum Chordata; class Mammalia; order Rodentia; family Octodontidae; genus Tympanoctomys; species Tympanoctomys barrerae. The sequence continues at coordinate 3,478 of NDGN011550553.1, read as the reverse complement.
CAAGGGCTTGCAGCTGAGAGTTTGCCTTAAACCTCACTGGAGACTTAGAACTTGGACATTTCAGCAATGCTGAAACTGTTAGGACTCTGCTAACTCTTGGAGATGGACAAAATGCCTTTTGCTTAAAGGGTTGTGCATGACTTTTTGAGGGTCCAGTCATGGGACATTATGTTGTGTCTAAACACTCCCCAAAGCCTGGTGCTATCATAGGTGTTTTTTTTTTTTTTTTTCTTCCAGAGATGGCTGAATCTAGAGTGTGTGACTTACTCGTGGTGTAATGCTAGGATTGAATGTGCTAGGATTAAGGGTAGGTGATTTCTAAATCAGCCCACTGAGTGGTTTGGCACTGGCAAAATCCACGTAGCCTGGATGCCATATGAGGAACACAAACAGGCTTGTCCCCTCCTTTTCTTGTCACTTTGCTACCTTCTGCCTGCCATGAACTGTTTCCACTCTATACTTCCTGTCTTCCTTGTGCCACCCTGCCTTGCGGCCAGCCTATTATGGACTGACATCTTTACAAACTGTGAGCCAGACAGACCCTTTCTTTCTTGACTTTGTTTCTTGTATATTTTGTCTCAGAAATGAAATGAGTAACTAAGACAAATGCTTTCAAGTTCTACTTTCCGTAAAATCCTGGGAAATGGACATGATTCCACCAAGTCTTTGCAACTAAGTAGTAGCAAGCACACTACTATGATAACACCTTCTCTGTCACCTCATCAGATACCTTGCCAGGATAGCCTCTCTGTCCATTTCTAACGTCATGATCACAGGCACGCCAGTGACCTCTGAGAAGTTGCACACGTTGCTCATAGCTCTCCTCTTCTTATCCCTCACCAGAATAATCGCTCCAGGCATAGTAATGTAGGCCTGTTCTCCTCCCAGTTCTCCCAGCCTCTATCCATTATCCAGTTACAGAGCCACTTCCACACTTTCAGACATCTGTCATAGCAACAGTGCCATGTCTCCATCCCACTCTTCTGTCTTTATCCGTTTTCTGCTGTCATACAGGAATATTCCAAACTGGGTAATTTATAAACAATGGAAACTCACTTGGCTCGTAATTCACAAAGCTGGAAAGTCTGAGAACATGGCCATGGCACTGGTGGGGGCCTTCCTGGTGTTCGAGAACGCAGAGGAAGAAGAGTGTATGTGCAAGGTGGCAGAGAGAGGAAACTGGGCCAGATTCACCTGGTCACCAGGAGCCTGCTTCACATCGGGGGGCATTTAAACCCTAGACCCATGCACTCTGCTGCCCGGGCTCTTCTCACAGCTAAGTCATCTTTAAGGTCCCAGTTTAAACATGGCCAGGGGATGCACAAGTGAAGGCTCCTCTTGACCATCCTATTCATATTCAAAGCAAATGTGCCTGGTAACCTCCCTATTAAGTGTATATCCGAAGTTAGTGAGATAGTTCAACATACCAAAGTGCCTGCTTAGGCACGCTTATGCAAGCACAGGGACTGTGGTTCAATCCTGGCTACCACATGCCACACCAGCCCCACCCCAGTGCGGGCTGAGCCAGCCAGAGTATGGGCATAGTGGTACACGCCGTAATCCCAGCATTGGAGTGGCTGTAAACAGGAGGATCACCACAAGTCCGAGCAGTGTAGTGAGACTCTGCAACAACCAAATACATTTTTTAAAAAAGTGTATATCTGCATACTTGGTTTCTCTCTCTCTCTCTCTCTCTCTCTCTCTCTCTCTCTCTCTCTCTCTCTCTCTCT
>NDGN011550551.1:1733-18105 GCA_002564285.1 Tympanoctomys barrerae | reverse complement strand
ATATATGAGCCAGATTACCTAATAACAAGTGCAATGCTTAGTTCTACTAGGTATTCATTTCTTAAAAGACAATTAAGATAATTTGTAATTATTAAGTGAGTCAATAAGGAGATTTTTATTATGTAGCATCTATTAATATTGTTTTTGCCGCATTTAGTATGCTTTCTATTATGTTTTTACACAGTTAGGTGTCTTTAAAGGTTCATCTCCCTTGAATCTTACCTAAGGGAACTTAGTTCTTGAATATAAAATTAATGTCGTTAAATACACTCTTTACCAGACAGGGTGTCCCACACTGAGGAACCTAGGACAGCATCATAAAAAGGTTGCAGCATGAGGCAGCTTTGAGCTCACTCTTTGTAATAAGAGATAGTTACTAGATCAGTGCAGTGGATTAAAACTTAAATAGGTTAAATTTATTTCTTATTAGAATGAGCAACTTGGTCATGCTACACACATTTCACATTGTTAACCGCATGATCCAAAGTGACCCTCAGTAGGCCAGGAGAATGTAAACCAGCGCTACTTAAGGAATAGTCTAAGCCCTCATATCCAAAGTCTTCACTGCTCCTCCCCTCTTTCATGTTTTAAAAATTCTAATGATTCATTGTTTCCTAAATAAATGCATGCTTAGGTTTTGTTTTTAAAAAGGACCTCAGAATTTCATAACTGCAAACTGCTTAAAAACTGCTTTTTGAAAGAAAAGCTTTCTTTAGTTTTTCTAGGAAGCATACATTTGCTTCACAACAATATTTTATACATGGTTAAGAGAGGAAATAAGTATTTAGAAATGAATAAGGAGTCAAAAGAGCAAAGCAAAGATGATGGCATTGTTTCATTCTGGAAATAGAACCTTGTATCTTAGGACTGAAGACTGTCAGGTCTGTGTTATTTTAAAGTGGGCTACAAATGTAGTAATTTAATAATAGAGTTTGCTCCTAATTTTTCTGGACTATACAGGCCCTGTCTTTCCTTTCTCTGTACCAGTTCAGAGGCCAACTCCAGGTCGAGTTTGGAGGACAAGTGCTGCTAACATCACCACGCATTGCTGAATAAAGTTAAGAAAGGAGTGTGAGGTCCACGATCCACCCTCTGGCTTTTTATTTCCTCATTTTGGGAGAGAATGTTGATTGACATCTTTAAAAGTGTTTTAGCCTGGCGAGCTTACAATTTCTTGGCCCAAGTGGCAATTATCTGGGGAAAAGCAGTTGATTACATCAATGTAAGAGTTTTCATCTGGGTTTGCCAAAGCATTTCTACTAATATGAATTAATTAACTTTACTAAGGTAAAAGGTAGAATAGAAGTTTTTGTTATGCTTAACGGAAGGATTAGGCTCTGTAACCGCGAGGCTGGGGGGGCATAGCTTAAGATGTGGTTGGTGGGATGATAAACAGCCATGGTCCTTGGGTTTAGGAGAGAGGAGGGCTTGAACAGGAAGGGAGAAGAGTGCAGGCGTCACACTGGTAGCTTATCACTTCTGTTCCCCCACTGCTACACCTCAAGCCTACGTGTGGAAACCTTCCTTCTCCGTGGAGGGAGAAGGGCAGCCCCACCCCACATTTGTATCTGCACAGTGTGAACCCATCTTTCCATATTGATCCCATCTGCTGGAACTTGTGACATGCGCAATGAGTTTGTTCTGAGAAATCTGATGTCAATCATTTTTCAGTAGGCGTGGCCATGGATAGGTTATTAAAAAGAAAGCCTTTTTATTCTTAATTTTAAATGTATTATGGTAATTTTAGCAACTCACGTACTGGGTGCCTATCAAAATGAGTTTGTATTTTAGAATAAATATAAACCGAGAAAAGGAAATTGGCATATTTGGAGAAAAAGTTGAAGTTATGAAAGTGCATGTAGATTACCAACAATTTATGCATGCCATTGCTGGGAATTGAGTGTGGACTCTCTCTGCCTTTCCTCGAGTAGCAAGATGGGAAGGGTAGAGGCAGCGCACTTCAGCAGGCTGGTCCATGGGCTGCCGTGCGATTTCAAACTTCTGTCAGAGTAGTTTTGTTAACCTTAATTTCTGAACGTGAGACCAAGTGAGATATTAATGCTGAATTCTGAAAAAGTATCAATGGAAACATTATTTAGGAGAGCAATTCATGAGTAAGAAATATCTGAAATGGCCAGGTGTGGTGGCCCATGCCTGCAATTCCAGCACTTGGGAGGCTGAGGCAGGAGGAACATTTTGAGTTCAAGGCCAGTCTGGACTAATAGTGAGACCCTGTCTCAAAAAGACAAAAAAAAAAAAAAAAAAAAAAAAGTGAAAAGATTCAGATGCTTAATAACAGTATTCAGCAGTAGTCTTTCTGAAAAATAAATATAAGGATTTATATATTCATATTGAGGAAATACATTTGATAAATTACTGATAACATCATGATTTTCATCACAAAGAGGTACTCATCATGAATTGAAAGGAAGGCATGTGTAAGGGCATTTTACTTCTCTTTAACAGTTTTTTTTTTTCTTCAAGTTCTCATCATTTGAGAGCTTGATTTTCCCTTGCTTTAGGATGACCACAGGCTTATCAGAGTTTTTCATCCTGCTGTGTTTTCGTCATGACCTATAGACAAAGATCTCGTCTTTCAATTCGATATTTTCTTTTGATTAACAATTCAGTGGGCCATGTTTCCTGGTATCAATTTTAGTGGCCTTGCTTGTGGCTCATAGTTTTCCTTTTAAAACTTTAGTACAGTTTTCAGCCCCATCCAGCAACTTGACAATTTGCTTATTTATTTACTGATGTTCCTAAGTAGTCATCAACTGTTATTTTTTGAAATTGTTATAGTAAATGATTTGGTCTTATTGGTGCATTGATTCTGCTGTAATATGATGGGGCGTCTACATGAGAGTGTTAGCATGGCCTAAGCAAAGTACTGCCATGGCTCCCAGAGAGGTTTTGCCCCTGGAGCACTCAGAGTAGTTTTTACGTTTCCAGTTGACTCTGGAAAATTGGGTTGGACTAATACCTTTTTCAGATTATACACTGCATTCAACAAATGCCAGTTACATGCAATATGTTTATATTTCTAAAGTTCTCAAATTCTGTACTTATTGTTTTTGCAGAGCTAACAAAGTATCAGGGCTAGAATGAATTTTGGGGTCTACTGATTGAACCCTGGACACGATGTCCTGTAGCTGTGAAGTCAAGAGGAAAAGAACAAGGAAAGAAAAATTAGATGTATAAGTAAAAATGTCAATTCATTTTCTCTCTTTTATGATATAATTGCTAAAATACTTTCCTATGATACATTGATCTGTTTCTCTCACATTACAGGTAGATGCAGCTGGCTCTTAGGAAAATCACTGAGTATTTCTTGGCCAACTTTCATATGTTGTATCTAAAACTTTGAATTTGATTACCTTAGGTGGCTTACATACACCTTTAAAATTTAATTAATTTATTTATTTTTGTAAAATTTGAAACAGAAAGCAATTTGGTAAGTTGGTAGTTACTTTCTGGTTTGTTGATCTGGAATTGGCCCAAGACCTCCTGGTTTGTAATGTATTTGGTTTCTGAATTAAAACAGGAAATGCTGAAGCAGATTAAAATGGAACGAGTCATAAAGTATTACTTTCCAAACATGAGTAAAATATTGGTTTAGAGTGAAGGGGGATTTCCATGACCAAAGGTTTTTTTCATTTCCCCAATTCTGTAGGAATTGTTTTCCCATTCTGGAATTGTGATATTCCACTGACAGGCTGTGTTGAATGATGAGCTGGAGATAAAGTGATGCCTCAGGAAGGAACTAGCCCAGGTCCACACCCAGGGGAGAGGTGCGGTGCACCTGAAGATCACCCAGGTGCCATGGGGCTTGGTGCGCAGACTTTTTTATTTTGTTTTTAAAGAATATCTCAACTGGATTTGATTGAGAAAATTTCCACTAGATTGGACTTGAAGGCTGGGTTCAACACAGTTTATAATCTAGTCTCAACATCCCTAGTGAAGAGCTGTTCTCTGCAAATACGCAGTAATTGAAGTACTGCTCTGTCCTAGCATGAACAGTTGTCCTGGAAGTGCTTTATGGAATTTCTTTCTGCAGTACTCTTCATGACGGGAAGACTGAAAAATTCTAAAAAAGGTATTGTTGTCAAGGAAGCTGTTCCTCTAAGGTCTTAGAGTTTGGTATCTAAGTGCTTTGATATCTTTTCAAATAGATGGTTACATGTTTCAGTAAGAAGTAGATTTCTTCAGATGCCCATGGCAGGGTAGCTCTTTGATATTTGGAACACTTCTTGAGTGTCATGTCTGCTACACAAAGACAACCTAATAAAGATTTCCTTTGGTGCATGTTAAATCCACTGGTGGAGCTGAGAGTCCAAGAAGAATGGCCCTATACATTTGCTGACTCTTCAAACACTTGAAACCCTAGAGCTTAATCACATTTATTTATTAATAATGCATTTCTTTTCCCATGGAACAATTGGTTGGATGTCCTGCTCATGATATTTTGCAAAACTGAGAGATACATATCTTCATGAGGATGCTGGCATGAGATTGGTTTTGTGTNTTTCATTTTCCAGTTCCCTTCCCCTTCTAATGAGAAGTGACTCAAGATACTTTCTTCACATGCAGAACATAGGAGCTATGAGACATCCGTGGCTAGGGGCTTGTTGGAGTCCATCTGACTTTTTGGTGTGTTAATCAAATGAAATTACTTGTGTGTGAAGACCATTCAATAGCTCTAAATAAATGTACAGTGTTACTGATCCTGTACTTTTTCATAGAGGACACAGTATGTACTTAATACTCAACTCCTGAACTGATCCATTTCCTGATAAAGCTATCCAGAAAAGCATTCTTCTTGCTCTTGTCTTCAGTGCTACTATGAGCAAGATTGTCTTTGTAGCAAAATAATGTACTCCATGGCCCAAGACTAGACAAGGAAAGCAAAGCTAAAGAGTTAATTACTGTGACTAGCTTATTAAAATAATACTTAACACCCCCCTCCAAATGAGATAATTTTGAAGAGGATTCTCCTGCCTAGTTCTTATCAATGAGAAGTGCCTCTGATGAGACCTATGGCTGACAATCAGCTAACACTTTCTCAAGATACAGTGAGATATGACACTAGTTCACACTGCATGTTACCTCCAGGTAAAACCAAGAATCTAAGCTGTTCATTGTAAGAGTCATTTTGCTCTGTTTGTACAGTGTTGGGTTGCTTAAGAGAAAGATGTATACGGTGAAAAGCATACTGTAGGTATATAGCTCGTGTCTTCATTAACATTTAAGTACGTTTACCCCAGAAGAAAAGCATCATTTATGTTTTGAAATAAATGGAATATAAATCAACATAATTAGTATGTGTATTCACATTAAAATATATATAAGTTGCTTTAAGTGAAAAGGGAGATCTACTTGAATTTTTGACTGCTCCAGACTTGAGTATCAAGTAACGAATACTTATTTAAACATATAGGGACAAGAGCCTATGGATAAAAAACCTGGGTCTTTAAATAACATAATTTACCTTGGAAAGGGAAGAAATGAGACATTTAAAGTAAAGCATGGCTAGGGCCTCTTATGCTGATGCGCCAATCTGCTCACCGTTCTTGAGAACTATAAAACAAGGTCAGATGTCCTGAAGACTATATGTGAATGAAGACCTTGTTGGTCTCCTAGAAAAATCAAGACAGATAGCAGTTGTGACTTTTTCCCAAGTCAAAGGGGGAAAATACAACACACATCAAAGAAGTAGGAAAGTCTGCCTATCTGTGCTTGGACAGATCCCCAAAAGGAGAGAATTTAGGGAAAAATGAAAATGATTTCAGAAGTGGAATGTAGCCCAAAGTAGAAATAATTCTAAATGTAAAAGGAGTTCTGGGCTGAGGGCCCTTCTGACGAATCTCAGTGCCTCGGTTTCCCCCTCCCTGATTCTGCTGCACAGGTCTCTGTTGCTCTCCTATGGCCTGGTCCTATCCTAGTGCTTTTACCTGGAGGACTTTTTCTTGTCTCTTCTCTTACTAATTCTGACTGATTCTTAAGGTCAGTGTAAATGTCACCTCTTCCAGGAAGCCTCTGTTGACCCCTAGTTTGGAACACAGCACCTTGGCATACAGCCCCATAAGCACTCTGCATCTCTTCTATCACGGTGCTCATCTCCCTGCGCTTTCTGGGGCCTTGTATCACTCACTAGACCGGAAACTTTATGACATCAAAGTATGGGTCTCTTTCCTCATTTCTTACCCTTCTGAGTCATATTTGCCTTCTGCACTCCAGTGCTACCAACCTATTTATAGTTCTGTGAACTTCTGAGGCCAGTCACCTCTGGCCCTTTCTGGTGTCCCTTTGAGTCGCTATCTAGAAAACTTCTCCTGCAGGCCGTTTGCTTGGCTGGGCTGGATTGGCTGTTCCTCTAGATGCTTTGACAGCACCCTGTGTTTATATGTGCTTCCCCACAGAATAACATAGATGGAAGTGGATTAGGATTAGGGCTGTGGTGTCCTCATCCTATCACACATTTTTAGAACTAGATATTGAGATAGCAATATTTATTTATAAAACAATCATTAACTTCTTTTATCCCTAAAATATGTTCTTTATTTTAAAAAAGTCATCAACAATGTAAATAAAAACCCCATCAAATCATCACAGATCCTACCTCCTTCATCACTGATACTAACATTATCTCATAGATTTTTGTGAAGCTAAGAGGGAAGGCTGTTGCAGAACAAAATATAAACATTCTCAGCATTGACACAGGAAGATAATAAGACACCAAAAATATTTTTTTTACCAATAGTATCATTATATGTATGCTATTTTGAAAACAATTAAGTATGTAGCTACACTGAAATTGAGTGGAATAAAGACATTTCTGAAACATTTGTTTCACAAGGGACATTTTTGCCTATAATATCATTTAGATCTTAAAATTAAAAACAACAAAAATTAAGAGCTTTGAAATTTTAGAATTATCTCGTTTTGGTTTTAAAACATATTAACTGAGTACACTTAAAAGATTTTGTCATTTTGTTACTTATTTTATCACTCTAAGTGCTATTAAATATATACTGCTTCTCTGCATACAAAGACCTACCTTTTACTCTGCAGGCATAGTTTTCCAAGTGATTATTCTCAGAAATTGTTGCAGTTGCTTTTGTGTGGAGGGGGAAAATTGGACACTGAGGACAATGTTTTAAGATAAGATTTTCTGTGGACAGAAAATGTTCTTTCAATTATTTTGTCATTGCTTATAAATTCACAGTAAGAGCACAATTTTGAGGATTAATTTATTCTTTTTGGGGGGAATAAACAGGGAAGGGAGCATTTATGTTTTCTTACTTGAAATGTAGTAAAGATTAGTGAAGAGAGGAGTTTTATCCTTTGATTTTCTTCTATTCAGGAAAAAATTAATTTTTCTTTGTTCTTTTAGAATGAAAATAATACACATTGAAATTAGTTCTAAACTAGAGACTTGGAGTCATGTTAGCAAGGGATGCTGACAGAAAAGTACTTTCTGGGGCTGGATCACTTTATAGCTTAATGTTCTATTTATTTCTTCTGTTATTATAGAAGGGATTTTTTCTCAAATAATGAAATAACCATTGTGGAGAGTTTATTTTGTTTTAGCCCATACCATGTTGTGTTTCCTACAAGCACATCTGGGGCACACCAACAAGCAGTGACGGGGCCAGAACCGTCTGTGTCTTCAGCTGTGGTTATGTGTGTCCATCTGTGGGACTAATTGGAGAATATTTTTCCATTTACAAACCATAGCTTTGTTTCAATAACATATGGAGTGCTAAGATAAATGTTACATTTATTTAAGATTCGATTATGAAGGCATAATTACAGGTACAAGCAAGGCCATTTCTGCCTGGCGCCCTTTTACGTTATTTGCTATTATGCAAATGCTTGCCAATACCTTAGCAGAACCTAACTTTTTTCTGTGATTTGAGAAAGATTACCCAATATATACTGGTTACTGATACTACAAAAGACTTTGATGCTCCAGAGAAGCTTAGCATCTAAGACTCTTCCAAAAAGCTTTGCTTGCTGATTAATAGTGTTTCTTTTGGTCATTCACCAACTAACTTTTTTACATTGACATTTTTCCAGTGGCATTGACCTGACTGTTTTGTGACTTTTTTCTGTAAGAAGCAAGCTAAACAAAGAAACAAATAAGCAAACCAAAACAAAATACTTCCATCCTTATAATTACAGAATATAAATCTTAATTGTTTCATGCCTTCTCTTAAGGTGAAGAGTATTTCCGTTTTTCTGCCTGATCATCTCTTTAAGTTCCCCCATGTTTATTTCTTATCCTTAAAAAAAAATCTGCTGCTGCTGTGATAGCGCCCAAACGAAGGTTATACGTGGTTTGTGCAGGCCTTCAAGCCCTCTCTGGTTTCTATAAGCTTCACAGCCTAGTTTCTTTAAGGAGATCATGTTCCTTTTCGTAATTACTGCTATATTTTCCAAAGGTCCCTCCGAATAGGTTCGTGGAGCAGGTTTGTATCCCCTGACAACACTATGCCACAGGAACTTCTCTCATCAGAGAAAAACTATCAATTATATTTTTCTTGTTCATAGTTAAAAGTATGTTTCAACTCCAAAATATTTTATCAAAATAAATTATTTACTGATACATATGAAGAGGCATACTCAGCAACACACCTTTTGGAGTTATTTTCAAAGTGAAATAATTTGACTGCTGCTGATGAAAAATGCCAACCAAATGAAGGCATATTATAGTGTGGAATTTAACATATCCCCTGAAATCGCATTGCAAAATGGTTAAGTACATGACACCAAGGAACAGAGCTGAATCAGCAAACAGAGCCATCTGATCAAAGCTTTGTAAAAGATGCAGCTGCACTCCGCATGAATGATTTCTCCCTCCTAGTAAAGTCAAATGCTTTCTTGTAGGCTTTCTTCTGAATAATGGACATCCATGGCACTCAATTTAAAGGCATTAATTACTAATCAACTTTCTACCTATTGGAAAAACAAACTATTAAGTTTATCCATCCTTTAGAAATCCATTATATTTAGAGTTGAGCATCATTTTGTCTCTAGAGTTGAAGTTAAGGACAGTTTTGTTCAGTGCCCTGCTCTTACAGGTGGTGAGCGGGAACTCCAGCACTGCATGTCACAGAGCAAGTCAGTGGAAGCACGGAGCCAAATCAGGGCCTGCTGGGGCTGGTGCCTCCTCACAAGCTCAAATACTTGTGTGTGTGGTCAGATGTGGCCAAATGGAATGCCTTTCCTGGTTTCTGGCAAGAGATTGCTAAGAACCATCACCAGCTATAGCAGTGGGGACTTTTTTTTCTATAGTTCTGTACATAAAAAATGTAAGATTAGGCAAGCAGATAAACCTTTTGTGTGCATAATTAATAACTCACACTTGAATATCTGTATCTCATTAGAGGTGGTTGTCTCACCTTTAACTAGAGAATACAAGCTTTATTTTCGTAGTGCTTTGCCCTATTATGTTGAACAATAATAATTCACAGTGACAGATGTAATCCACCAAACTCATTATTTTCAACCCCGACCCATTTATTTTGCATTACCAATACAGTGTTGATGCCTATCATTCCCTGGACTGGAGTGCTTGATGAAATGTTTTATTGCAATATGTCAGAGTCTAAATAATTAACAGCAGGTATAGGGCTGCAGCCTTCCAAAGTTACTGTAGGTATTATAAAATAGTATGTAATGTACCCTGTGCTCACAAGAATAGGTCTTAGAGATGTGGTTTTGATTAGATGATTACATTTGGTACAAGAATGGAATACGTCTCCTATAGAGGGCCACATCTCTTCAAAGATATATGAATATTTTAGTCTATCACAGAGATAAGTAAACAACACTGGAATCCTTTTTTTATTTTGAGGAGCAAAAGCCTTCGTAATATATTTTGAAAAAACCCAGACATAATTTGACATATTGCATTGTGGAAACAGTTGGCTTTTCTTGTCAAAGTCCTGGGGTGGGACAGAAGGACATTGTCATCTGATAGGCAGTGTAGGGCTGTGTGACTTTCTTTGACTTTAAAGGAATTGCAGAGAAGTTTGAATTGCAACTATTCAACCTTGAAGGGAGAGAAACTAAATGAAACACCTGTTTTTCTGATTACTGTGCCACAAGGCCTTTTAATTAGTTTGTGGAAATAGAAGTTTTAGTTATTGAAGCATATGGTTATTTTCCCCCAAGAAAATGGACCTGTGACTACACACCATTAATTTGTGATTATTATTAAACTAAGAATGCAGTTTAAAACATTGTATATTAATAGATATTTTTTCTAGACTAGGAAAGAGCTAGAAAATAAAGTAGGGGAAAATCCATGTAAAATTTCAATCTTTTACATCAGCACCACTGATTGCTTTAATAATAGAGTTCAAAATATTATTTACTCTCATTTGAATAGGCTATGCTGCATAAAAATGGGGATACTTTATAGGTATTCATTCTTTTTAGTTTTGTGTAATTCACTCGCAAGACTTTGGAGAGCAGTAGATTAGTGCATAAAGCAAAGACCAACGAATGGCAATGGTCAAGTGGGTCGAAGCATCTCTTGAGGATTGTTTTCGACATGTAGAAGTGTTCTTTGCCATATGTTTAGTACATTAATGTGGAAACTAAGAAAATTCTACTGAACCACTGGGCAATCTTTCCCCTTACCCAGATGTTACATTGGGATCAGTTTAAGGACCTTGACTTTGTCAAGTCATTGAAAAGTAACCGCAGGTTACAAGACAGAGTAAGCTGCTCCCTTTTTCTATCAATCAAAATATTTTGGTTTTGATTTCTCCTTTGTCACCTGTACAATGAAATGGTGAGGACAGTGTCTGTACTGACACGTATTTAGGGTGCCAGTCTCTTACACTTCCTAGAGTGATAACTTAGATGAAATTAAAATCAAGAAACCTGGCCTTTAGATGCAAGATAGATATGTGTTAGGAACTTCAAGATCATATCTGTTACTGTGTTTTTAAAATCCTAGTTCTTCCCTGTGGATAATGAATATTTATTTAATAAGTACTTAAGGCTAGGTTTCTCTCTGGAAAGCCTTCTGTGGAATTATTGCTTTACAATGAATGGAATAAGCTTTGCTAATGTGCTGGAGTGTAATAGATTTAGAGCAAAAAAGACCTCAATCTTGAGAATATCTTTAGTATTAATAAAATCATGAGAAACTACAAATAAACTACAAGTGTTCACAGTGGCAGAGGATGAATCAACTGTTGTGAAATTTGAATTTCTCTTACTGTTTATACCTAAATATGAAACATACCTGGCAACGGCATGAGACAGAACCTGTCTTCTCATTTTTCCATATAACTTACACCATGCATTTGGCCAAAAGCACTGATTACAAAATATGACTGCAATTGGATAGCATAGCAGAATGGATTTCCACACCTATGGCATAAGGCTTGGTTTGTTTTGATTAAAGACATAATTGTGATCCAATTTCATAATACTGATCACAATTTCATCACCAGTGCCTGGAAGGAGAGGAAAATATATGAGGGGTTTAGCAAAGTGCAAACTCATTAAAAATTATCTGTGAGAAATTATGATCATTACATTTAAAGCTAAGGTGTACTGTTGTGTTTAATTAAAGAAAGTTTGTAAAGTGTTTTGTGAACTTTGTTCAGTGCAAACTTGGGTAAGACATTTTATTCCAACTTATGCTTAGTAGAACATTTTAAGGACATATAATTTTGGGAGCAAATAGATAAATTATCATGAAAAATGGCTTGCATTATATTTTGTTTAGCAAAAGATCTTATTCCAAGAATATGAAGCAAATCATCCTTATTCATGTTTTGAAAGGCAAAATTAATGTTTGTTCATAAGATGTTTCCAAAAACAAAACCCAGAAAATTGTAACACTTTTTTCCTTCACTACAAAATAGATTCTTAGAAGATAATTAGTATTTTTGCAGCAAGGCATTTTTTGTCTTAGTTTTAATGATCTTTTTCCATGCTACCTATTCTTAGGAAACTTTAAAACTAATAAATTAAGATAATTCACTTTGTATACATCTTATGTCTTTCACATTTCAATATTTGGAAGTTTTAATATGCTATATAATTACTGATTTTCAATAAAGTTATTGAGAAAAAAAAAGATAAGAAAACATTGTCAAACCTCTCTCAAATGCTTTGTTCATTATGTAAATGGAGCTCCTCTGTGATACTAAAGACAAGATAGAGTAAGCCAGTACCTTTCTCTATCAATCAAAATATCTTGGCCTGAAAATTATTCCAAGCACTTGGGAAAAAAATGTTAACTGTGCCTGTTAACAAGTCCTACTATGGGCAGAAGGGGCACTTAAATTTGCGTTGAGCTTTGTCATTCAAATTATGCTTGAAACCACTTTTTAGAGAGAGAGTTCAGTAAACCAGGTGTGTACAGATTTTATTCTTTTGTGTTAATCACCTAAGTCTGTTCATATTGAATAGATATAGTCTAAAAATAAAAGTCTTTAACTTAAGAATTTACAGTAGCAATTTAATATATGTATTTTAATATAAAGTATATATTTTAAATGATGAGCATTATTTTTCAACAGTTACATGTCCTTCAGTGAACTATCTTATGCCAAGAGGCTTGGAGAAGAAGAGAAGAAAGGGAAACATTTATAATATAAAGAGAGAGGCCACCATGTAGAAACAGTAATGGAGAAACACAAGAGATGGAAATATACATGCTTACATGCCCCATATAGACATGTGCAAGACACTCACAAATTATAAATTGGATTGGATGAGGCATGAGGTTCTCCACAGGAAAGCTGTTTGGATGGGGCAGGTAGTAGACACCAAGTTTGAGGATCAAAGCCAGAATACTCAGATGAGGACGTAGGAGATTTCTGGAAGAAAGATGAGTCTGAGTTGGTCACACAAATGCATGAATTGTAAGAGGTTAAGGAGACAGTCTTTGTAGATAAAGAAACAGTTGTAGGAAAGAGGGAAACGGAAGTAAGTACTAGCCTTGGGTAATTATGCCTTGGAGCTTCAGTGCACACTGCAGCTTGGAGAACACTTTCACAGCCACACCTCAAGTGATTCTTTGATGATCCCTGTGAAACAGTAGAATAACTGTTGCATGATTTTCCCAATGCACAAACTGGCTCATAAGAATTCTCACAAGAGGTAGAGTGGGATCTTGAACACATGCACTCAATTTATTTGGCTTTCTGATTTACCAAGAAACCTAGGTTGTAGTGTGAGGAAAGTTGTAGTCAACTGGTTGAAATGTGAAAAGAGCCAGCCAACAGAGTTTCCTAATGAACTCAAATTCATGCAAAAATGGGAAATCATAATTTTCTAAAAAATACTGCAAAATAAACTGAAATGATTTTGAGTTAAATGCAGACTAATAAATAGATAAAAATTAAAAATCATTTTCCTGCTAAAAATAGGATAAAGCTACACAAAAAAAGATCTTTAAAAGAAGTGCAAGATAGAGCTAAGTGGCAGAGTACTTGCCTAGCAGGGGGAATATCCTGGCTCCAATCTCAATACTAACAAAACAAAACAAACAAAAACAAAATAACTATAAAAACATGATGAAAATAAGACAAAGCAAACAATAAAAACAAAAGAGAAAAATGTATCAGTGTGTAGCCATGAGGTCCCTGTGATTTGTATTTCCAAGTCTTTGCCGTCTGCATGGATTAGAGCTTGCCTGTTGTAATTCTGCGTGGCCATTCAGTAGTCCTGAAGCAGAACGCCACCTATGTGTGCTTTATCATAGACATGTGTGACCTTGATGACTACACGTGGGTCAGTGAGCATAAGGCCATCGTCCCAATGTGTCAACAGAAAGAGATCATTTAAGCAGAGTGGCACAGTTTTTGAAGTCAATTTACCTACAAACACTAGTTTGCCTATCTCAGAACAACATACAGAGAGGGAAGAGCAGAAAATGAATGAAAAACATATTCAATCCATAATCAAGTGAAAATGTTTTGGGAATGGTGCCAAAAAGCATTCCTGAATTGGACTTTCTTTAGCACCTAAATTTAGTCATTTGGCCTTCTATTTTAAGAACTATTTAAATTTGTGAAATGAAGGATTTACCTTTTGATGAGGAAACCATAATTTTGCTGTAAATATGGCACATGATGTCCTTGACAGAAAAGTACTAAATTTCA
The DNA here is from genome assembly GCA_002564285.1 of Tympanoctomys barrerae. NCBI lineage: Eukaryota > Metazoa > Chordata > Mammalia > Rodentia > Octodontidae > Tympanoctomys > Tympanoctomys barrerae. Next base: position 3,970 of record NDGN011550551.1, on the reverse strand, counting down.
CGTGATAAAAGAGGTTACATCATTAGCCACCTGTTTCACAGCCAGTACTAAGGACAGAAATATCTTTTAAAAATGTACTATTCTAGAATATCAGTTTATAAGTATCCAAATTTGTTGTTAAGGGCTAAAGAATTAACAGATGTAAACAGTGCACCACAGGAAGTGTCCAAAAGTATGGCTTCGTGTGGGAAGAGGTCTAAAATTCCATGAAAAGGCATAGTGTTATTATATTTTATTTCTATAAAGATGATAAAATACAATTTTAGCAGAATTAACAATAGAACCTGAAATTTTATTTAATATTTAATAATATTCAAACAAGCATTTTGAAAACTCAGATTTTAAACTCATTTCAATGCTACCAGAAATGGCAGTAACTAGAATTTCTTCAAGAATGTGATTTTACATTACACAGCCTCCCTTTATCTAACAGGTAGCTTTACACTGTTGTATGTCATACTCTAGGTGTTAGGGCTACAGTCATAAACAAGAGGAGCACAGCATTTGGTGCAGTGAATTTACCACCTGGCAGCCAGGTCTGGCACAGTACATTTAAGAGGGGAATTCATAGAACATACACTTGCAATGAAATTATTTTTGAACAAACTGCTATGAATCGTGTTCATTCTCTGTGTGGATTAGAGTTTTACTCTATTAATTCCAGTGGTGCTTACCATTTGCTAAGCAGTGTATTAAATCCTTCCATTCATCGACCCACTTAATTCACCAGGTTTTCTTGAAGTACATACAATAGTCAGGACTGAAAAATGGAAGCTCTGAAGGGTAAAACACTTTTCTCTTAGTCACAGATCAGCAGCTGTTGGACAGAATCTGTGATCCTTATATCATGCTACTTACAATGTGTGATCATAATATATGGTGAATGTTGAAATTGTCAGAAAAGGTCATTATAATAAAAGACATGATTAATCCTCCTCAAAATCTCCCCCCTCACTTCAAACACATTCTCCCATCATTCTTGCACCTTTTATAGCCCTGTGTAAGTCCTCTTTCATGAGTGTCATTAGTTGCACTATGGTGGCTGTCATAATGTCTTGGATTGATTAAAAATGTTTACCTCTCACAGCCATTTTGACCTTGGGAAAGAGCCAGGTATCACATGTTGCCAGGTCCAGTAAATGTGCTGTAGTGTTTTGTGACCCTATCTTTGCATTGGATGGAATCTGGCACCAGCAAACAACGTGTATTTTTTATGCTTCATAAAGACATAGCATCAAGAGTGGAGGGATAATTGTGTTCAGAGTTATGGGGAGCATTTCAAGGGGCAATGAATGACTATATGTATTTTACTATCATACTTTTTTTGTACTGGAGATTGAACTCAGGGCCTTGTACTTGCCGGGCAGGTGTTTATGCCACTGAGCCATCTTCCCAGCCTGTAATACCTTTTTAAAATTTAAATATTCACCTTTCCCTTTAATCATACCACATATGCACCCTGTATAATAATTTTAGCACCATCATGGAATAACTATATTCTACTGGCCAAACAAAATTCTAGATTACAAAGCAGTTTCGCTGTATAGCGATATTTTGTAAAAATTATTTATTTTAAAAATAAGCTTGAAGTCATATATGCATTTTTTTCTATATAGCAATCCACTGTGGCTCAAACTTTTATGATTGAAAACTTTTATGATCTCAATTTCTGATGCCAGCAATCTATGGGCAGCCTCTCTGTGTGGTTCTGAGTGAGGAGTTCTCAGTGAAAATGACAGCTGGGGCTACCATCTTATCTGAGGGTAGATGGGTCAGGCAGAGCAACTTCTTGGTTTGTTGATAATGGCTCCTGGGTCCTCATCAAAACAGTCTCTCCACTGGCTGCTCAGGTCCTGTCAGCTAGCTTCTCCGAAAGCGAACTTACAGAACAATTGACAAGACAAAAACTGCAGTCTTTTTTGTAAGCAGACCCAGAAGTAAATATATCTGGGCCTAGTCAGGGTGAAAAACAAAAACAAAAACAAAAACAATCTTTCTCCCCCAAACACACAGCAAATTGAATAGGGAAAATTTAGTATAAATAATTATTAACTATGATAAAGAACTGGATTGGTGAGTACTAAGTAGAACAAGAGTTCTAAAGAATATGTGGGGACTGGGGATATAGCTCATAGGCATAAGCGCCTCCCTGGCAAGTGCAACATCCTGAGTTCGATCCCTGGTACGAAAGAAAGAAAGAAAGAAAGAAAGAAAGAAAGAAAGAAAGAAAGAAAGAA
>NDGN011550549.1:3525-24792 GCA_002564285.1 Tympanoctomys barrerae | reverse complement strand
AAAAAAAAAAATCTCAGCCTTTTTTGTTTTTGACTTTGAGATGGGGTTTTGCTAAGTTATTAAACTATCCATGCCGAGTTCAAACGTGTGGTCATTTTCACCATCAGAGAACAGCTTCTTCTTCCCCCATGTATCTGAGGCTTTTATATCCTTCCCCCAAAATTAGTAACATACTTGGGATTAAAAAGATTAAGCCTCACATAATGTGCACATGCATGGACGCATCATATGGAACTCTCTACGTTGCTGAGTTGATTAAAGTAAAACAAAACATAAAGGTCTTTGCACCATCGGATGGATGGATGAATGGATAAATGGATGGATGGATGGATGGATGGATGGATGGATGGATGGACAGGAAGGAAGGACATGAAGAAAAGGACAGGAGGATGGAGGGAAGGTCCCAGCCTGTTGTGTTGTAGCTCTTCACTACAAAGGAAATTAGCTTTGCAGCACTACAAAACCATAGCCCATGCTCCATATGTTTGTCACTGGTTAATCCTAACTCCACTGGGACATGTTTGCTACTTTGCAGGATACAGGAGATCCTCAAATTCATTAATTCACTTTCTACTAGAAGGCATCCTTTCATCCAATCAGTCCTCCCTGGTTGATAATTCTTCCTTCAAACACAAGCTTGTGTGCAGCATGTTGCTGCCAGGCCAGCATGTGGATGAGGAGCTACTTGCTGAAGTCTACAGAGAAACTTCCTCGACCCTTAGGGGTGATCCACAGCCAACTTGGTATGAACAACAGCAGTGAAAAGCCAGCAGAGGTCCCTGCACTTCTTACTGTTCTTTTATCATTTTCTGAAAATTCCAGAATTGAGAAGAGCAGGACACATGTCCCTAGAGGGCCTCGCTCTGTTTGGGAGAATGATGCACAGGAAGATGAATAATAGCCAGAAATGCAGGAATATCACAGCAAGGACTGGGGGGCCACAAATCAGAGAAAACCAGGGAGGCTGCGAGCATGCAGATTCCTGCCTTGGCTGTCTGTAGTCCTCTCCCAGGCTTCACTGCATTGGACCCTTTTCACAAACAGACCAATAGCAACACTTGGACAGGCTTCTCATAAGAATTCAAGATTTTGTCCCACCCCCAGAGTGAGCGTGGTGGCCCATGCCTGTAATCCCAGCACTGAGGAGGCTAAAATCAGGAGGATCACTATGAGTCTGAGCTGCATAGTGAGACCTTATACCAAATGCATTTTAAAAAAAAAAAGTCAAGATTTTGCTATAACTTCCCCAACAAGAGCAGAGGGCATGATGGGCCATTGACACAGCCATGAGAAGTACTGCCAGAAGAAGGGTCCCTGCAGGATATAGTGCCAAGTCAGGAGACTGCACCCCACTATCATGAAAGTGACAGTCACTCCTTCTTTGCAGAGCTGCAGCTTGGTAGATAAAGGATTCCTGCTTCCTAACAAGGTGGAGGAGGGGATCTGCCTTCAGGGAGGAATACAAATAAGCCCACTGTACGCATGGTAAGGTCCTGCCCTAAGGAAACGGATGAAGGACTCCTAGTACAGGAATAGCTAAGTGAGCAAAAGCAGTGACTTTGACAGGTCCTCCAGAGCTCTGGCCACAGATGTTGGTCCATCTATACAGTGAATGGGATGAGGGTGGAAGCCCAGCCCTGAGAGACCTCAGCCAGGATTCTGCACCCTGTCTTGTACCTAATGGTCTGGCAGGGTGGACACCCACCTTGTGCAGGTCTTTGGAAGTTAGTAAGTCTCACATATTGAGTGCAGGGATAGTGAATATTCAGTACATATACACATATATCTATATACACGTTTATATACTTATGAAAGCACCAAATACATGCATAAACATGCAGGAACGCATACATATTTATTAGGCATGGTATATGCAGCATATTACATAATTATAAATATTAAAGGTCATGATCTTATTTTTATGGCAACTTTAGATTTGAGTAAAATTAAGCTGCAGTAGAGATCCCCCACATCTCCTGTGCACCTGCACAAGCCTACCTTCTTGCCTTTATTAATATGCACCCCCTCCCAGTGGTGCATTGTTTTCAACTGATGATGCTTCATTCTCACCCAAATTCACATCCTTTACATTAGGGTTCACTCTTGGTGCATATTCTGTGCATCTGCAGAAATGCAGAATGCCACCCTCACAGTGTTTATATGGAGTCATTTGGCTGCCCTCAAGGTCCACTGTGCCTCTGCAGCTCCTCTTCCTTCCACGCTCTACCATGCGAACTGTTGACTTTTGCTATCTTCATCATTGCATGTTTTCCAGAATGTCACATAGTTGGTGTCATGATTTGTGTCTAGATCCGGACCCCAAGCCTCATGCAGTCATTGGCGCAGGCTTCTAGAGTCTGTTATTAATTCACGGTCCAAGGCTGGGATTGCGGGTGTGAGTGTTACACCCGGCCTGGGGCGGATAGCCTGAATGCAATATAAGGAAGAGAGAGAAGCTTGCTCCTCGCAGCTGCTCCTCCCTTTTACCTATCGCTGTTTTGCTGTTTTCCACCACTGTGAACTGCTGCCCTGTGCCCTGTGCCACTCTACCTTGGAGCCAGCCCAGTATTGCTTGAAACCGCTACAAACTATGGGCTAAATAAGCCTTTCCTTCCTTACTTCTGGGTGTTGGGTATTTTGCTCCAGCAATGAGAGAAAAGTAACCAAGACAGCTGGAATCGTGAAATATGTCACCTTTTCAGATCAGCTTCTTTCATTTAGAATGGGTATTTTCCCCCATGCCACGTCACAGCTTGAAAGCTCATCTCTTTATACCACAGAGTCATGCCCACTGTCTAGGTAGCTTATCCCATTAACTGACTGAAGGAAGGAAAACTTGGTTGCTTTCAAAGGTTGGCAATTATGAATAAAGCGATTCTAAGGATCCCTGCGTACGTTCCTTGTAGAGCAAATCTGAAGTTGTCAGTGTGCTCTGTTCCTATCCCTGGAAGCAGGCTGGGATCACATCCTTGGATTTCCCAAGGCTCTCTTGGAAGAGTCAAAGTGATGGGATGTTGCTGAGAACATGAATAAACTAATTAAATGCAAAGACTTCCACGGCGCTGGATCTAAACTCAGGCTCAGACACTAGCTCTAATTCAGGTGTGTTTCTGCAGACACCGACTCCTCTGGTGTCGCTTCAGGGGCTGGAACCCATGTGCGCAAAGGCAGGAACTGGGGCCTGCTGTGTGGAGAATTCCATAAATAATTTTGTGAAACCAGTCGACAAAACTCCTTTCCTAATTCCAAATTCAGCAAACAAATGTCTGCCTGGCTGTTTGGTTTCCGCACAGAGCAGTGGCTGGTGTTCCACTCTCCTTGCTCTGTGATTTCTTACTGAAAGTTTCTAACATTATTATGTTGGCACATCGGGCTCCTGTGAGTTGAGTTAGCACGGTATTTCTCTAGTGCTGACAAAGACGAGTTTCTAAGCCAACAATACTGAGCACCCAACCTAGAACTACAATGATTCAAGCAGCCAGCTGACACCGATGAACTCTACATAAATCAGAGTCTTTCAATTAAGCTTCTTTAAATATTAGTGAGGAAATTTGTGTTCAAATTCATGGCAGCTATATTATTTGTCACTTACTATAACTATGACTATAAAGCAAGTTTGAGAGGGAAGGTTAAGCTCTTTAAATTTAATAAGCAGATGTGTGTCCACAACCTGGTGGTGTGACCATTCAAGATTATGAAGGGAGGGATGAACTCTGCCAAAAGTAGCGGGAGACGTGGAGGAGGCAGCCCCCAAATTTCCTATATAAGTGACACATGGGACTAACATAAACTTGACCTGATAAATATTTGTCAAGCTTGTTTAAAAACATCTTCACTTGAGGATTAAAGTAGCACTAAGGAAAAGATTATAGGTGTCTCACTTTTCATTTATATTTTTAGTTTATGTACTAAAAATACATCCCCTACAGGGCTGGAACTGAAGGTTATGTGGGTCTCCACCCTGTCTGTCTGGGTGGCTGTCTATCTTCTCTGTTCTGGGACTATATGTACTTAGGGGAGAAGACAGGCACAAACTGTGGTAGGGAAAAGCTAAACAAATAAACACCCTGGGGAAAACATCAAAATTTAGACCTGGTCTAAAAAAAAAATCAAGGATTCTATGATATTTATGCTGTAGCAAATGATTCTAGAAATAAACCTGCAGCCCTCTAAGGAAAGTCATACAAACATCCAGGAACCAAGGATTCCCAGACTTAGGTAAAGACCCAGTAGCCAAGGCTAGGTGTAGAAGCTGAGTTACTCTTTCACCTCCACATCTCAGGGCCCCTAGGTTCCCACTTAGAGACACTGTTCCCTGTATTGTTTTTATCCATGTGTCTTCTACCCAAAGCCATAAAAAACTAAGGCCCAGATGGCATCAGGTTTCTGACAGTTCAGTGGAATTGGGACACTAAATGTGAAGCACTATTTTAGACAGGAAAGAAGGTAGAGAGGCATTTTGACACTCCTCCCAAAGACAGTATCAAGTTGTTTTCATTTGTGGCCAAAATTGGACTTCAGATTAATTTCTTAATAAGTTCATGAAAATAGATGACAATAAAGAGAGCATTATGACATTTTTAAACAATATAGTATGATAAACTTAAAAACAAAAACACACACTGCAGAGACTAACTGGATTCCTTAGTTAGAATGAAACATCATTATATAATCTAATTCGTTACTGCCTTTTCATCTATCTTATTGGGTTACTAAAATGCCAAGATTAAAATCACAGTATTTAATCACTTGCAGTACCCATTATGAGAGCATTAAGCCAGGCTTATTCACCAGATTATTACAGTTTGCTTTTACATTGCTTGGAACGCTGGGAATGTATGCACTGCTTATTTCTACACAGGAGTGCTTCCAATAATCAGAACACTTCTGTGTGCATTTTTTAACGCAACAGGTTCATTTTTTGTTTCATTTTATTCTTTATAGAATAAGTAGATAGCCCTTTTCATACTCAAGTGGTAGAGAGATCAAAGGAGAGTTACCTCTCAGAGTGTATTATTAATCAATTAATTATTCAATAGAAACACAGTTTTAATAAACCCAAATTTGTACAACAAAATTGGCTTTCCATATAGCAAAGGAAACAAATAGCTGGAACGCTCACAATTTGTACTTCAGACACAAACACAAGTCCGTGGGAGCCTACGCTTCCTCTCTTCCCCTGTTGCACTTGGGCTCCCAGGAGACCTCAGCCCTAGGATTACCAGGTAACCCTGAAGTGCAAATGTTCAGGTGATCACTTCATTTGTGCTTCCTTCCTCCACAGCTGTGGTGTGGGGGAACAGCGGGGTTTTCCACAGGCTCAATCCGCTTCTCCCCACAACAGGACTTCAAGGAACAGGATGCGTTGGCAGGAGCTGGCAGTGGGGCAGGTGACTCAGGGATTTACTTTCCTCCTTTTCTCTTGGCTAGCTATGACAGCATGGGAAGTCTCACAAACACAGTAGTGAACACAAGCCTAGCAAAATAACATGCTATACGATCCCATTTATGTAGTGTTTAATGATAGGTGAAAGCCAACTTTAAAATGAAAACAAAAATTTTGACTTTGGTGTTAGGAGCATGTTCACCTATGGGTGGGTGGGACACTATGTGGTAGGCTTCTGGTGTACAGCAATGATCTGTTGCAAGACTTGTTTCATGGTTTACTTTGTGGTAATTCATTATAATCCACAGACTTTTGTGTGCACATTTCACATAATTTTCTTGATGGACACTACTTATCATTTTTAAAAAGGGATAAGCAAATATGTGTGCCAAACACACTGAGATTACTCACAGTAGTTCTAATATGCTCTACGAAATTCACAAAGCCACATTGTTTTTCTAAATCTATAAAATATGGTTGCTTTAATAAATGCCATAAATAATATGAAGTTTACTGCCATTAAACAAGGATATTCTAGTTGACACACTGGTTTAAATTAGAAGTAAACAATAGAAAGTGGTTTTCTGGGGCTGGAGAGATAACTCAGCAGCTTAAATGTCTGCCTAGCAAGCGCAAGGTTCTGAGTTTGATCCTCAGTATCACAGAAAGAAAAAAGAAAGAAAGAAAGAGAGAGAAGGGGGAGGAAGGGAGAGAGGGAGGGAGGGAGGAGGAAGAGATGGGACGGGGACAGGGAAGGGCATGGGGACGGGGACGGGATGGGATGGGACAGGAAGGAAAGAGGGCTTCTGTTCATCACCTTTGGGAGTGGCAAAAGCTGCTGCTAAGCCAATCAAAGAAACTTCTTGTGAATGGAGAGACCAAGCACATACTCACAATATACTCGTGGTTTTCTGATGAATGGAAAAAACTCTATGACTACTGTATTATATGAGCAGTGCAATTGTTTTACCTAAAATTCATTTCATTCTTCCAAAAGACCTGGAAGAGGAATTTATCAAAATTGATTACTATAAATATCTTTAGATTAATAGGTTAAAAGTTAAGGACAAAGAATTAGAAGACAGTCCATTTAACCCACTATAATGTACAATATACAGTGGTACCTCCATTCACAAACTTAATTCTTTCGACAATCCTGGGGCACACCAAACTAGATGAGAGTCACATCATATTCAGCATTTGGGTTCAATGTTGACCTTATGGGTTGACTGTACTGTTACTTTTAAAAGCTTTTTGTATATGTGCTGCCAAAGCTAGCATTTTAAAAGCTTTTAATATGGAAATATTCGGAGCTAAATGGCCAAACTAAGAATAGAGGTCTCCTTCCTGCCCCAAGTACCTTTGTATAGAGAAATGTGTGTCTTTAATACTTTAGAATCAAGGTCAGAAGAGGGGAAAACTAGTGGGAAACAAAGCATACTTGACTAAAACATGAGCTGGATAACCCTAATTTGGGGTGCTAGGGATTAGAACCAGGGCTGTTCTTCCAATGGCCTATAGCCCGTGCCCTTCTTTAATTTCTATCTGAGATTAAGTTTAGATCACCATATGACTGACAAACCGCTTTTTAAATATTATCAGTTCTGTAGGATATGTAGGCTCACATCTGTTACTCAGCACTCTGGGAGATGGAGGCAGGAAAATGAAAGTTTAAGTCCAACCTGGGGTACTGAGCAACTTTGTGAGACCCTGTTTTTAAAAAAAAAAAAAAAAAAGCTGCATATGGAAACAAGTGTAATGCTTTGAGTTCAATCTTCAGTACCATAGATGAGTAAATGAATGATTGGTAGGTAGTTACATCTTCTCTTAGTATTTGCATTTTCATTCATGCAAATGAAATTGAAATACTCCGTACAAAGGTATCCTTGTTTTTTGCAATATTTAATAGGAGAAATTTTCTTCCATTTCCTCTTCCCCCATTTATATTATTATTGTTACTACTATCTCTGCTTTTACTGAGTTAACAAAAATTTTTTATGACTGACCAGCACAGTAATTCATATATGAAATATAGATCTTAATATAATATATATATATATATGCATGTGCTGCGTACAGTCATATAGCTGTGTAATTTAATTACTATAAATATGATAACCAACTCGTAAAAGAACTGATGTTACAATTACTTGTAAAAAGTCCATAGAGATAACACTCTGAGGAGAAAACAGCTGCAGGTATCTAAGACAGTTCATGTCCACATCTGCTTCTTCCCCATCCCTACCTGCCTTGTCTTTTGGAAGGTGATTAGATTGTAGAGCTGATGTACTCATTGATGGCTTCATCCATCCCTGAGTTCAGAACTAAAAGTGCTATTACAAGGTGGGGCCTGGTTGGAGGTGGGTCATGGGGGTGTGACCTGGAAGGGTCTCCACTTCCTTTTATAGCTTTTACAGAAACTCTAGAGTTTGAGCTGATATCCACCAGCTGTAAGAGGAAATGACCCTCATGTACACACAAAAGACTCAATTAGAATTTTATTATTAAAATGCCAGCCTCCTATGCATGTATTACTTACTGGAAGTTTACTTATTTATTTATTTAATGATTGATTGATTGCAGTATTCGGGATCAAACACAGGACCTTGTGCTTGCCAGGCAGGCGCTTATACTGCTGAGCTATACCCCCGGCCCCATTTAATGGAAATTTAAACAACCTAAAATACATAGGTATTCCTAAACTTTTGGGCACAGCAAACCAGGATCTGGTTTAAATGAGAACACTTCCTAGAAGAGGCTAATGGGTAGAAATGATAAATTAGAAACATCAAGTTGATTCCAACAAATTAATCCTTGCTTTTTGATGAACTTAGCTGTGTGTGCTCCAGAAGATACTTTACCAACAACAGGATATGCCTGGAATCCTAAGCCAGGTGAATGTAAGGCTCTGTCAGCAGTAAGACAAAATAAATTCTTTGTCAATGGAGCCAGGTACATCTTCTAGTAGCTAGTGTGTGGGCTTTTCCCTGTTGTTGTTGTAATTGTTTTTATTAATTATGGACAAAAGTATTTTCTGAACTTTCCCTCATCATTCTTGGCAGAACACATCAAATCTCTGCATTCCTTCATTCTTTACATTATCCCAATTTTAATTGAGTAGGAGGGCCAGCAAGGAGCTAACACTAATGTTCTCAATATTTCTCCTTGAGAAAGAAATCCTGAGAACTTTCTAGAGCCTATGGCTCAACAGAAGTGAAAAGGGTGGGCCCTACGCAGGTGGCAGGCTCTTTGGAGCTGGCTGGAAGGAAAGTTTGCAGGATTCCACTACTTGTGGACTCAACATTCTTCATATCTCAGGATCTTATTCCTTTGGGGGGAGTATCATTTCAAAAATAATTTAAATACGGAAAAAGAGTTTATTTATTCCATGAGGGAACATTTCCTCTATGTTACTCAGCACAGGCAAGGCATTAACTTCCATTTAAGCAGATAATTTTCTTAGCAGCAGGTAATTTCTTGTTACAATGGCTTCAGAGAACTGTGCCCAGCACACACAGAACAACAGCATCGCAGACTGAAAACTCAACCCAAGCTCTTGCCCAAGAGCCAAGGACCACATTGTTCACAGAGAAACAAGTTTCTAGGCACCACAAGTGAGGAGAAATTCAACAGGCTGGAGCTGTAGAAATATGCAGAGACTGCATGCTCTTGCTAAACCTGTAAGCAGGACCAGAAGCTTATTGAAAACAGCTTTGAGAACTTGACATTTTTCATCTGTAAAAATGAAAAGGATTTAGACTAAATAACCTCCAGCCCATCCACTAGGTTTAAAGTCACTGATGACCTTAAAATCCACTGACTTCTATAATTCAAATCGCTTGTTCCAATCTGTCACTAAGTAGCTTGAACAATTAATGCTCTACTAAAGTCTGGAGCCTGAATAAATTGTTGGTCAAAATGGAGGACCACGTTCCTTGAGTTTTCTGTAGGCGCTTGTCCCCTCTCCACTGCTCTAGAGCAGCGCTGCCCTCAGCACACGGACTCCTATCTTCCCTGGGCCTCTGTAGCTCAAAGCTTCACTAGCATTCCCAGGAGCAATGCTAGGCTTATGCTGATTGAATTTGGATGGTGACCGATTAGAAGAAAGTGGAACCCATGGCCAAGCAAAAGGTTCAGCACTGAGCCTCAAGCTCAGACACCGAAGGGGCTTTCACCAGTGAGTTCATAGCTGTTAGATATTTTTATATTAACAATATTTCTCCTATCCAGGTTTGTGCATTTTATCTTTATTCTTTCAAATCCTGAAATTGCTTGGATAAGAAACTGTGTGGGTGTGTGTGTGTCACACACACACACACACACAGTCACACACACACACACACACACACACACACACACCCCGAGATTTCTAAGAGCAGCCTGAACTTTTAGGGGAAATTGAAGAGGCTTTGTGTCAAGTACAGCTAAATCCAGCCTTTCCATATCAAACCTCTGCTAGAAAATTACTGTGCAGATGATAAGGCGGAAAGATATAATAAAAAGTGACTCTACTCAATTTACACGGCAATATTGGTATGACTGAATATTTTTCATTCAGGGCCCTGATAAAATCGCTAAACTGTATTGCAGATAAATAAAGGAGGCTTCTGTCAAGAATAAACACCATTAATCATGAAGTCTTACCCTCTCAGAGTCTGTGCTATGCATCTGCACAAATACACCAGCAGAACCAGCATGCAACACATGCTTTCCTTCTTTATACCTTCCCGCGCTGAAGACGCCCTCGTTTTTCATTTTCTAGGATTTAGGCAGCAAGAGCATTTTAAAGACATTCACTTTCATTTTAACTTTGCAGCCCTATAACTGGGTCTGTTATTATAACCTTTAGGGAAATGGGGTTGAGCTCTTCAATCCTAATTTTTATGAATGCATTTTTGTGAATACACATGTACACATACACAGAATACATACATGATCTCTGTATTTTGCCCACTCTAAAATGACATGGATTTAAAGATGAGACAGGAGATGCCAGGCAGAAAGACAGTACTTCCCTATATTCAATTTTTACTTTAGTTATTAAAATAACTCTTTTAGCATTATTTAGGTGCTGAATTTTTATTCCCTGTCACTCCCTTCGTCATGTGCATGAAGGGAAATGTAAAGAGGACAATTTCATTGAGGGACACCTGAAACTCCGTCACAATTGCTGTTTCACCAATAAATTACAGTAAAATACTACAGATTTTAAAATACACTTGGACTTTAAAGTTGTTAAAAGGTGAAAAAAAATGATTCACAATTTAAAATTGGTAATTCTGATATGGAAAAGATATGTGACACTTTATGTTCTTGACATAAAATGAGATTGAATCAAAAAGTAAACTTGAATAGATTATTTCTGATAGTAAATGTCTAGACTAGCTTCAAACCTACTCTAAACCTATGTTTTTAAGCACAAAAGAAAAATCCTAAGTCAATACCAATGTGTAAAATATTCTTCAGTATGCTTATGTTTGAGCCTCGCTGTGGCCCGCAATAGAAGGGGGCGGCACACTTTCCCAGTTGCTATTTCATCTCCACAGGACCCTCTCTGAGTCAATGCTCAACCTGCACAGACAGTGCCAGGACCTCTCCGTGGGGCCTAAAGTGTTACCATGAGAGAACACGAAGAACGAGGCAGCTGGCCAGTTCTCTCAGGCCCTCCCAGGACCTCCCTGTGAGGAAGAGGGAGCAAGAAGCTGCATGGCTCTGGCAATGCAGTGGGCGCATGCGAAGCCCAGAGCCACGGTGTGTTCACAGAGTCCCCCTCACCGTCCACACACAAGGACAGAACAGTGAGCAAATCTAAACACCTCCGTACCCAGATCCTTCCCTGTGATTATTTGCTCCGTCTATGCTAACTTCACCCACAGAAGTGGGGCTCAGTGATTTTAGGGGAAAGTGCCTGAGGGTCTAACTTGTGGCACAGCCCAAATGAACCTGACAGAGGCCAGTATTTACTAGGAAACAGCTGGCTGACAGGTTGTAAGAGAAGGGTCACCAGAAGAAGCCGTGTGCCAATAGTGTTTTGTGTGCACTTCTTGGGATTACACTTTGATACCCAAGAAAAAGGCACTGTCATGGACTAACGCAGCCAGTGAGTATGGAAGGCGATCACCTGGCACAATCCAAATCTGGGCCCATTCACGAGGGACCTTTCAAATTCATCACTCTCACTCAACTCAGTCTGGGGTCTCCTTCCAGAACGCTCTGCTAGCAAGAAAAGCCTCTTCTAGTCCAAATATTTAACTCTCATCTTCCTCAAAAATGCTCCTATATGAGGAGCAGCATTTGCTGGCAAAGGCAAGCTGGTGGAGAAAGAGCCCTAATCTGGCAGAAAGCCCGCATCCTGAGAGATCTGGGCACTCGGAGAAATCACAACAATCAGGTGCCAAGAGCCCAGTTCATATCAGGCCTAGCACGAAGATTCCAAAGAAACCAAAAGCATGCCCTGGCTGGCACACTGCCTGGAACTTCCTCCTTTCTTAAAGGAAGATTTTCTGTGTCCCAAAAGGTGTTTAAACTGTGTGATTTCCATTCTATGTTCCAGCAACTATGTGGCTGCCATTCCTGTCTTTGGAAGCCCCAAGTTAGAACAATCCCAGGGGCATTATCCTGTTAGGCTTCCCATTAGGGACAACTAATTTCACCTGCTCATTAAAGTCCAGTTACACACACACACACACACACACACACACACACACACCCCAGTTCAGATATTTTTATAAAACTTTGTCCTTAAGACAGCTGAATTTTCTTGAGTTTCATGACAGCGTTTTACCAGTACCTATAATGAAAATATAATGCACTAAAAAATCAAAAATTTATTCTGGATTAATAGAGGGTATTTTTTTTAGTGCTAGATGTTAAATCCATGGTCCTTGCACTTAGTTATGGCCCCACCCATAACTAAGTTTTCAAACTTTTCTATTGCTATTTTGAGACAGTATCTCACTAAGTTGCTAAGTTGCCCAGGCTGGGCACAAGCTTGTCCCTTTCCTGCCTCAGCCTCCCACAATGTCAGGATTATAGTAGGCATGCTCCGCTATGCCCAGAGAAAACAACCTCACTTTTAAATTGGTCATTTGTTTATTTCAGTCCCAATTCTAAGCTTCAGAAAATAACATACATGCCAAAAAAGTAATGGCTTTGGTTAAGCTATCTGAATATTTTTTAATTTTCTTGTTCACTAGTTCTACAAGAGGCCAACACATTATGTGTCAATGATGCAATTATGATTTAGATGCAAATTTTGGAAAAAGTCAGAAGTGTAAATTATAAGATGCCTTAGAAATATAAAATTGGACTGGACTGTGGAGATAGCTCTGCAGTCTACGCCCATGCCTGGCAAGCACAAGGTCCTGAGTTGGATCCCCAGTACTGCATGCTGTGCTGGCCCTGAAACCTGGCATGGTGACACACGCCTATAATCCCCGCACTGGGGAGGCTGAGATAGGAGGATCACTACAGGTCCGCACTGCATAGTGAGACCCTATATCAACAAATAAATAAATACTTAGATAATTAAAATGATTTTTAAAAAGAAATAGAAAATTGACTTAAGTAGAGTATGTGGGCTCCCCTCCCACTCTACCCAGGAATTGAGCCTCTCAGTTGGACAGGCGTATAATAACGTGCTATCAGCCTTCACCTGTTGCGTTCACACTCAAAGGAAAACGAAGGGCTTCATAGGCTCCTTCACTTACTGTACAGCTAGTAATGACTCAAGGGTAGCCACATTATTAAATTGGAATGAAGCACTACTCTCCTCGCTAATGAGGTTAAAACACATCCTTAGGTCCCTGCACGAGGGGCGCTTGGCGAGCTCTCTGCTTGGCAGCGATCCACCACAGATCGAAGCCATGGACTAATCACACAAGCTGGAATCAAATGGGCTGGAAGAATTAGCGGACTTGTGGCTCCGAGGAATGCGATTCATGTAGAAAAGCGTGGTCAGAGCGCGGCCAGGGAACCTCGTGGGAAGAAAGCAAAATAAACAGTCCAACAAAGAAAACAAAGACGGGCCAATCACCACCCTTTCTAAAGCTTGAGCACACTGAGACTTCAGTGGGCGCCTCCAACAAAGACCCATCAAAGACGCCCTTGCAAAGCAAACAGACCAAGGAAGAAGGCTCCTCCTCACACGCTGGGGGGAGGGTGAACTCTGCCTTTCATTCCTTCCAGTTCAGTTTCCACAACTCCCAACTCAGCTTCTCACCCCTACAAAAGCAGAAACAAGGACAACAAAAATAACCTACAAAAATAAAAAGTCCTTTATCTGCTTGGGTTAAAGACTGGACAAAGGTGGGATGTTAGAACAAATCAAATATAGTACAGTGTACTTTTTGTTTTGATGGTGGTAGTAGGGATTAAATTCAGGGTCTTTTGCTTTTTATTTTGAGACAGGGTCTCACTAAGTTGCCCAGGCTAGGCTCGAACTGCTTAAGCCTTTCAGAGTACAAAGATGAAGCCATGCCTGGCTGTAATGTACAATCTGACTGTCCTTCAGCCCATAGAAGGCTTTTGGAAGTCCGTGAGCCTCATAA
This sequence comes from Tympanoctomys barrerae, assembly GCA_002564285.1. Classification (NCBI taxonomy): domain Eukaryota; kingdom Metazoa; phylum Chordata; class Mammalia; order Rodentia; family Octodontidae; genus Tympanoctomys; species Tympanoctomys barrerae. The sequence goes on along the minus strand of NDGN011550549.1, from coordinate 10,857 downwards.
ATCCAGTCTCCATCACCCACCTTCACATTTAGGAGGATGAAAGCCACTCTTGAAATAGTCAAGGACTCTCTCACAAATACTTTATGACATCCACTACACTGCTGACCTGGTGAGATCCCCTCCATGGGACCAAGAGAAGCTTTTTGCAGTAGGTGGTATGCCCACTTTTAGCTCAGCCTTACAGTTTCCCTATTTTGTGGAAATGTTGAGATGAATTATTTTTCCCTCAAACTGATGATTACATGTACCACTGCAGATATGAAATCTGAAATATGCCCAGATATGGATTATTAACACAAGATTAAAATACTTTGGGCTGATCGCTTCTATTGACTAGTTCCACTGAGAGGAAGAGTACAGGATCTCAGCTAAACTTAAGGCCAGGAGGTTACCACAGGATAGAAGTGGATGTGGTATGTGCTCCAGTAACACAATGAAGATATATAAAACAGGAAATAGTGCAACATTAATATAATCCCACATAATTCTAATATTAATCTGTCATACCCCTGGCAAATAAGATACACAAAAATCAAAGTGTCTATTAAAGGTCTGTTTGCCTCCGTTCTCATGTGTAACTGTGAACTTGCTTCTCAGCTGTAAGCTTTCTCAGGTATGGATGGCATATACTGAAACGAATACACACTGGGAATGTGAGGATTTCACTCTATGGAGGAGCCAGGCATTTCTTTGCATGGAGGCACGGATTTCAGTAAACTGGGAATGCTTTCTTCCAGGGCTGTCTTAAAAAGGTAAATCATAGCCAAGTCATGTGGTTTTATGATTAGTTTTGCAAGTAAGGTAATCACTTAGCCCACAGTGCTTCTTCTCTCTACCTCCCCTCTGCATGATAAAGATACTTCTCACTAAAAATGAATTTGCACGAGTTGGGTACTATTTGAATGCCTTTTCAGGACTATTATTGGTTCTCATTTAATCTCTCACTCACTCCCAGGTAGCAAGAGATGCACAGTAAATCTTTTTAAGCATGAGTATCATTTCATGCTCTGTGTGACACCCCACAGGCAGAAGGCACACTGCTACCAGGAGTGACTGGGGTCCCGGCTCCAGCATAAGTCTCCTTAGGAAAAATTTGCAGATGATACTTAAACCTGTCACCTCCCTGCAGCTAAATAAGAAAGCTTTTAAATATCTGTCACTTTTACACAGTTGAGATGCAGCCTAAACCAGATTACTAGATGAGGGGACTATAGGTGGCCTATGAGTTTATATCTTACCTAAGTAAGTGTACCTTCATGCCCTAAGGCCATCCTTACCCCCAATTCTTTCTTCCAGCTGTGTTTGTAGGCACAGAGTGTGGGAAAGCCTCTAGATCTAGTATTGCACTTGATGTTTTGTAATATCAACTTTATTATTATTTCTTTTTGTGGCTGGCTGAAGCCCGTCCTGAGGACAGGGCTGGCACAGCATGAGGTGCCAGGGATTGAACCTCAGTCTTTGTGCACTTGCCTAAGCAGGCACTTTGGACTGCTGAGCTATCTTGCCGGCCCCAATATCAACATTATTAAAAAGGATGCAAAGTCAGCAATTCAGCTGGGTCAGAGCAGGAAGCAAATGGGGCCCATCAGTTATTTGATACCTTTAGCCAACTGTAATGTAGTGCCTCCCATTACTATTCTGGTATAGCTTCCACAAAGATCACATCACAACTAAAAATGGCCAACTGTGTTTTATCCTTCACCCCCAAATTTCTTGTGGTACGCTTACAGAGGACCCTGCAATAATGCCCCTACCTTTCTAAGGACTTGGTGGATGAGTTTCAAAGCCCACCTCTCTCCTGCTGTTTGCTACCTTTCGGTGTGCCCGGGAACATCTGAGAGGCAAAAATTGAGATAATTTGTGACTTAGTACTCAAAAAGTTAGTAAAACATTTCCTGAAACATAATTGACCAACATTGTATATGTTGATGGATGAATTTTCCTGGGGTGGGAAAGCAAGAGTAAATGAAAGCCAACCTTGTGTCCTGCGCTTTTGTTCACTTGGGAAACTCTGCTTGAAATAAACTCAGTTTGCTGTTGGCCTATAGAAAACTATAGTGCTTTGTTTAGTTACCTAAGTGCAGGGGAAAGGCCACGTGAGTAGAGCTGCAGGATGCTTGGCTGGGGTGTCTTCACTTATAGAGAAATCCTGAAGTTCACTTTTCTCAAATGTGCATTTTAAAAAGTAAAATAAAATGACAGCAGTAAATTTCTCTCTCGCTCTCTTTTCTCGAAGCCAGGCTTAACATGAGTAGAAGCATTGTAGTCAAAGAAAAAAAAGCCGGTTACAATCTACTACCTCCTAGGCCCCTGCAACAGGTTTGACAGCAGCCTCTATAGAGTCGGCAGCTTCCAGTTGAGTAGATGTGAAAGATGCCATCAGGATCTGCTCTGGGACTTTGCTGTGGATCTCAGCACAATGAACGCAGGAATTTCATCCAAGAGGCTGGGGCTCAGCCCCCCTGAATACACACTATAATTAGGGCCTGCTTTTTTCTGCTATTGAAGACCAGATTCAATATTGCACTCAATAGAAATACTGTAAAACAAGAAAGGAAAAAAATGGCTTTTGAGTACTACTTGTTTGTTTCAAGTTCATTTCTTACTGAAGAGTGAAATGGGTATGAGTTGATCTGGGTTTAGGCTGCCTTCTTATCTAAATTTTCAAAGTGCAGGAAGTAAAACTCAACCACTTGTTCTGACCTATGATGAGGATTCTGCAGAGAGCTGTTCTAAGAAGTTCTTGAAAATCAAACAAGCTTTACTATTTTTTTCTGTTAATCACTAGAAATGGTAACCAAACAATAAGACTTATTTTGTATTTTGAACTATGATGACCAGCAATATTTTAGGAAAAGTAGTATAAAGTATGATGCGTGGTACTGTCTAGAAAAAGGGAAAAAAAAGTAGAAAACAGGGCTAGAAGTGGGACCTGAGGGAAGGTGTTAATTTATTGTAATTGCTCACATTTATTTTTAACTTAAAATAGTAAATTTTTAGTATCACATATGTGGCTTAGATGCTTGATTCTGAGCCTCTTTGCCCATTTTAAGAGTATATTTATGGCATCAAATAATAGTGATGTCTGTTGTATGAAAATTAGTGCATGCATGTAACACCTTGAGATCAGAGTTTATCTTTTAGGCTGCTGGGGTCACACTGTCTTTGCCAAGGACTACTCTGCCTTGTGTTGTTGAGCCGTCATAGACCACAGAACAAAGCTACTGTCACAGTTTTCTAATAAAACTTTATTGACAAAAAATGTAACCCAGGCAATGAACTATTTCATGACCATTCAAAGCAGAACTTTCTGATACGAGACATCTGAGCAGGGAAATGGAGAAAGTAAGGGAGCTTCACGTGGACACTGTGATCTGGTCCCCAGCCCAGACACTCTGTTGGATCTACTGCCAACTAGCAATCACGACTTATCCATGTCTTCACTTTTATTCCCGTTAGTATAGCTTTGCAATATAATATCATTACATGAATTCATCAGGGGTGTTATCTGCACAAAACACAACTTCATTCTTTTCACTCTTTCCCCATGTCTTGGTCCTCTTTCAATTTGAAAGAGGTCTATTACAATTTCCTATCATCCACCTATACTTTGTTCTGTATTTGTAGCACGAATTTCTCATCTAGGGGAAGCCTTGCAACATTTAAGCTTGTGGAATTACCCACATTATAATATACGCTTCTCAATTAAGTGCTGTGCAAGGGTCCAAGGAGCTAATCAGCCACTACGTCAAAGCACACCTGTGGCTGGGTATGTCACCGTTTAGCATCCCAAGTACTGTAGCAGTGAACAACAATATACATTTTCTGATTATGGACACACTCTGTAGTTTAAAAGGCCTCAGTGTGGCTTCCAATGTCTCTTGTGTCTCTTGAGGATCATTTGCATTAGACATCCAGTGAAACTTTACACTTTCTCAAAGGTGTTCTTAGAACTAGTTGTACTCTTCTCATAGACATAAATCTAAGAAGCCAAATGGGTAATGTTCATTTCCACCAGGAGAAACTTAAGGCCATGGGCAAGGGGTGCATTTACCTTGCTAATTTTAAATTATGCTGTTAAAATATTCCAAACTGTTATGCCCCCAAATATGATTGTGAGATCTTGCTCAATCCTCATGTTACTGGAGGCTTCCATGAAAACAAAAGGAAAGAAAATGACTGTTTTGCCTGTCCCAAGTTTTAAGAAGTAGCTAGGCTGAGGGGTTCTTCTGGATAAATATTATAGAAGCTCTCAATAAGTGTCAGACTCACATGGGGCAGGCTGAATCTGGCGAGGCAGAGAGGCTCCTTCGTGGTGTGGGTCATCCACTTACTATTTCTTTCTCCAAGCATTTATCATAATGGCATGCCTTTTCTCAGATCTCTCTCTCTCTCTCTCTCTCTCTCCCCCCGAAAGAATGTAGTCATTCTCCAAACTTGCTGCTCCTCTCCCCCCTCTTCTCCCTACAAGGCAATCTAATCATGGGGCAAAACCCCAGTTATTTCCTGTACTTTCTATTTCACAGCTAATATTAGTGACCTCCCACGTACTGCACGAGGCGTGCTTTTCATGGGGAGATAGCTCACCTTACTTAGAAGGAGTGATTCCAGGGTGTCACAAAGCCATGCAATGAGCCACAGTGACAGAATGAAAAGAACAGAACCATGGGTTCTCATTTCCCTCAAGACAAAAATGATCAAGCTGGTTTTCTACAAATGAAGGAGTGACATGAATGAGGAGGTGTGTGGCCTGCATGTGTGCTGGCTTGGCTCAAGGCATAGGAACTGTCCTCTCCCACTCAGAGCATTCAGCAAAGCAACTACAGGGCCCTAATTAATATATAGTAATGGATTAGGAACTAAGGACCTCGCTTTGGAAAATGAACTGTGGATGAAGCAAAAGGATCATTCATAATTCAGCCCATCTTGGTTCATGAATGAGAAAACACTGGCTCATAAAGGCTGTGTGTGAAGAGCAGGTACTACTTCCTTGCAACCTCCCACCACCCATGGGAAATCCAGAATGAATGAAATCAAAGTGCAATTTAAAGTTATATTGTACCCTGAATTTCCACAATGGCACCAAGTTGACTTTGAGAAAGAAAGCATGCTTAAGCCAGAACGCTTAATGTTAGTTCTGACACCAAAAACACCAAGCAAAACGTCCAAAATGCAAGATATAGTCCTTTCTTCATTACTATGAAGAAAATAGTCACTGAAAATATAAATCTATTCTGGGGTAAGGGATGTAATACATTGATTGTCTAACAATCTAAATGCAACGCTTAAAACTAGCAGTCACTGTTAGTCTAGAGAATATCATTGACTTCCATATAGAACCAAAGTATCACCTCAGGCTTGCAAGAATACAGTCCCCATATTCACAATGCAAGGCAGGAAATGCATAAAATATCGAGTAAAAATTCACACAAATGAGTATAAGGATATCTATCATTAATGCTCCCAAGAATTTCAGGAATGTAGCAAAGTGGACTCTTATACCACTGTATTTTAGCTACATGTCTTGACTTAGAATTTGTGGCCATAACAAATGATCCGACAGAGAAGGGAACTGCAACTATATACTGGGCACAAGTCCTAGCAAATTCAGTGGAAAAAACTCGGAAGATAAGGAAGTATCTTCCGTATGGCATGTTTGAGAAATTGCTTGAATTAAGTAAACACAATGCAAGAATCCTATTATTTTATAAGACAACTCTTATGGGACATCTCAAGGAATGATGATACCTACTCAAATGTGTTGGATCTAAATTTATTATTTTGAGGTTAAGGAAATACTAATAAATTCTGATATTATTTCCAGCACCACATTTGAATCAATTCATGTTACTATACTCCATCTATACTTCCTAATCATAAATTGTGGCTAACACAGTTAAGTAAATAGGGTAGCTAAAGGCTTTCCATTTAACAAACGGGGGTCTTTAACAGGAGCTGACGTATTTCCGTACATATTTATAAGGCTTAGTGGTTATTATTAGGCTATAATTGCAGTTGTTCTAACACCTAATAAGCCATGGTTGGAAAAACAAAGGCAGGTTAATTTGTGATTTCCTCTACTCATTCAGAGGCAAATTAAGTGTCAAACAGCTAATACAGAACATATTTCATTTTATGAGATTTTAATTTAATTCTGCACCATATCGTTGATGCCTTAATATAGGGTGGTTTATCTAAAAAGAGGAGCAATTTATAAACCTTTTTCAATAGAATCTTTAATGATGGGCTATGATAGCATAATTATCGCAGTGCCTGCCATCCTTCTAAACAGGATCTGTCGGCATTTCCATCAGCGCAACTCCTGCCTTCCCGATGACTTATAATTTATTTTCTAAAGTTGGCTCCAGAAGAACAATCATGTGTACAAAATAATGAGAATAACCCCAAACTCTGTCTTCTTATAATTAAAAGTGTTCACTCTAAAGTCAAGTAAGCTCACTTGATCTCATTTTCTATAGGATAATTATATGGTAAGCATTTTAGAATTCAAGTTTTAGATGAAATCATTTTATTTACCCTATTTACTGGATTACCCCATGGTAAAGACGTGCCTGGAAGCTTTCAGTAAACTGAGTCACATGTACCAACACCAACTTCTACTGTTAATGTGACCACCGGTATGTACTTATCACCTATGTGAAGGTGTGAAAGCAACCTGGAAGGCTCATCCCTAGGGTGAGCTGGGAGAGAAACTCAGGGTATACCTTCCATGCCCGCAGCTGCTCCATTTGCTCGCCTTCAGCAAGACCTCAGTGCTTCTCCAAGTTCTTTCCCAACCTGTACTTCTACAAATGCTTCTTGTAATTTCAAGAGTTGGCTGAGGCAGAGAAGCTTCATTGCAGGTTGTGACACCAACACATCAAGGAGAAGTTTCCAAAGTTCACGGCACTAGTGTGCCACAAAGTAGGAGCATGAATGAACCTCCTGATGGCACCCACACTGGACCTGCATGGCTGTCCACCAAGCCTTTTATACAAAGCACCTGTCCAAATGCTGGTAGTCCCCATAAAATTATCAATGTCATTGACAGCCATACTTAAAAAAGTATGGCTGGGGCCAGTGAGATAGCTTGCTTAGGCAAGCGTAGGGACTGGGGTTTGATCCCTGGCACCACATGCTGCACCAGCCCTACCTCCACATGTGCTGAGCAGGCCACCAAGATTGGACATGGTGGCACACACCTGTAATCCTAGCGCTGGGGAAGATGAAAGCAGGAGGATCACTATGAGTCTGAGCTGCACAGTGAGACCCTGTACCAAATACATTAAAAAAAGAAAGAAAGAAAGAAAGAAAGAAAGAAAGAAAGAAAGA